>CAJHNH020003490.1:0-35000 GCA_905116865.2 Candidula unifasciata | reverse complement strand
AAGCAGAAGAAGAAGAAGAAGAAGAAGAAGAAGAAAGAAGAAGAGAAGAAGAAGAAGAAGAAGAAGAAGAAGAAGAAGAAGAAGAAGAAGAAGAAGAAGAAGAAGAAGAAGAAGGAAGAAGAAGAAGAAGAAGAAGAAGAAGAAGAAGAAGAAGAAGAAGAAGAAGAACAAGAAGAAGAAGAAGAAGAAGAAGAAGAAGAAGAAGAAGAAGAAGAAGAAAAAGACGAAGAAGAAGAAGAAGAAAAAGACGAAGAAGAAGAAGAAGAAGAAGAAGAAGAAGAAGAAAAAGACGAAGAAGAAGAAGAAACAGACGAAGAAGAAGAAGAAGAAGACGAAGAAGAAGAAGAAGAAGACGAAGAAGAAGAAGACGAAGAAGAAAAAGAAAAAGAAGAAGATAAGTATAATGATCATTTACTTACTTGGTTGAGATTTCACGTAAGTGACAATCAGTACACAGGATAAACAGAGCACGTGAATTACACCAATGCGTCTCATCACACCATCTTAGAGATTTCTGCATATATTCTGATATAATTAGGGCCAAAACCAGCAATAACAGAAAAAAAAAACAAGTTTCTAAAAACAATGTATGCTGAGTATAATAAACATTACAGCACTTTACTTAAACGGTAAAGTTCAATCTATTCTGCATTTGTTGGGGCGTGTTTAAAAACAATAAACAGTACTTTTTACAGTCACCTCTTTTTTTTTCATGTGCATAAATACATTAATCAAGAATCAACATCACTGCTAGGGGAGCATTCCTGTACGTGCTCATCTCCTTCTTTAGAAACAAACGAAAAGAGACATGCATATAATACCAGTTGCAACCTGATTAAAAGTCTGCTGATGCTTCTCCTTCAGCGCTGAATATCTTCCAGAACATATACCCACCCCCCCCCCCCATATCCCCTACCATCCCCACCCCTGTTGAATTAGTCTTTCAATGTATGTAGTCGCACCGCTCAGAGGAGCGAGAGCAGCTAATCTATTAGCCTGTTCTTTACCTGACATACCAGGACAATTAAAAAATTCATATATGATATGTTCCTCAACTCAGTCGTATTAAGTGATGCAAACCACTCTGCGCACATGAAACGAAAGCTTCGATTTTCTGATGCATACTCAAGGAGCGAGATACAGTAACAACATGTCGGGCTGTGCTACTGTCAAGCAATCGTAACGCTGGCGTTACTCCTTCAGCCTCCATTCTCTGACTGGATGTAGTCATGTTGTACGGTAGCACCCACATCATGCATCTCACTACAGACCCATCTGTTTATATATTGGTATAAAATCTAGGCGTGAGTTTTCATGGTTCAGCTCTTACACCGCTGACTCTGTGTCACTTGATATCCATTCCCAGCACTCTAGACCTAAAGTAACTGTCACTTCATGAAAGGCTCTTTTCTGAGCAACATTGAGATCCATTCTTTACCTTATGTTATTTTGTCAACAGTACAATCATTCCCTATAGTGATTTCAGCTTGTGTAGCATAAGAGTCACGTCAGCTCAGTCGATGTCCCTGCTATCAATTACTTTATTTTCTGCACGCGTTCCAGCTTCTCTGTTTGGGTATGGGATATTGTTAGCAGTCCCAAACCCTACTCCATCACCGGAATAATCACTTGCTAGTAGAGTAACAGAGCATTTTCTGTTCGCTAATGCTATCACCATCAAAGCCTCGCGCCCTTTCTCTGTATTTTAAACAACTGTTTTCATGTGATAATTACAATGTGTTCTGTCCACTCTTGCTCCACTTTTGGACTGCACCATAGTGGAGTCCAAAGCCATAAGGTTTCCGGTATTATAGCGAGAGACTGGCTGTCCAATGACGAATGAGCTGGCAGGTTGAGCAGCTAACTCACTCCTGGAGCTGGTTGGCGCGCACTAGCGACGTCCAACAATAAACAAATGCCATGTGCAATAACTTGAGTGGGTACCATGTGCAGTCCCGCAAAGTAGAGCGGCCGGCGTGATGCTGACCACATCATTCATCATGTGACGATTGGTCTATAAAATACAGGTCTAGCCCTACATTCCCTATACGCCTAAAGGCGTTTCAAAGAGTCCTTTACATTTTAAAAAAAATTGTTATGTGCAATAAACAAGCCGCGTTTCGTATACAAAACGCTACAGGCGAGTCCAAAGTGCTCGGAGTCATGGCCCGAGTCGGTCCGTTTAGGAGCCAAAAAGGCATAAACAGTTGTTGCACAGGGCTACTCTATTATTGAACTGCCGCACAGTACATGACGGGTGGTCACTCTTATCCCCGCAATGTAAACACCTTAAACTGTCCTGTTTTGCGATTCGCGACAGTGATCAATGGCAGTGTCTGTATCTCCTGATAACATTGCCATTTTTATTGGTGTGCAGCCGTTGATCCAGTTGCCCTCTGCTTCCACCAGACATTTTCCAAGCCTGTTTTCCCCAATCTTAAACGCGTGCATTAAAACCTTCACATATAAAGACTAGATTACCTGCTATCCAATGTTTTTTTTTTTTTTTTTAATTGACTCGCCGTGAAATAGAACGAGCGACTGGCGGGCCTGGTGCGAGTGCCTAACGCCTACGTCTTTGCCCCTACCACAAATATGTTAACATGCCTTTTTTTTTAAAATTTTTTTAAAGATGTCAGATGATTTTAGATGTCCTGAAAGATCTGAACATCAACCACATTCAAAACAGTCATCCTATAGGGGCATAAGTTACAGGACAATCAAAAAGACATGAAAAGTGACTTGTACACACATTTTGTCTCGAAAACTGTCAATAATTTGGCCATATCGCTGTTGATTGGACAGAACAGTGTCAGAGGTAATGCTGCCCGATAAGAGATGTAGGGGTCGACAAGCATGAAGCTAGGCATAAAAGACACCTCCGACAGGAATGGGCCTGAAACTAGAGAGCTAATTAGGGTTCAGTTTCTTCCTGGCGCACTGTGATGACAACAACAGTCTACAAAGGACCTGGTTCATGATGCTGTTGGGATTAGTTTACTCATTACGCTCCTTAATTTTAACTTTGCTGGACACACACATTTGTTACTCCAGAGTATATCATCCAGTAGCAGAAGGTGTTAAAGTAATAACAAGCTGATTCTTGTAACTCTGCTCTATTTAGGTTATACATATTGACAATGAACTCCTAAAATTGTATAGAAGGTAACATGGACCAACCTAGGCATAACCTCGCCGCTCTGAATGCTGTGAGATGATTTCGTCACGTAATTCTAAACCGCTTCAGAACTCGAAGTACCTTGCCAATTTTGGATGTTTCTGAGCCTAGATTGGGGAAAGATGAACTCTGGAATACCGTACTTACGATTATATTACTTTTGTAATAGATAACCTGTTCACTAATCTCACCCCAATCGATACCTTCTTGTCTGGGGAGGGGAGGAAAAAAAAAGGGGGGGGGGTGGGTGTGTTTATTTATTCATTCATTCATCGTCATGTATACCCTTATAGGTCACAAACGCTCGCAGACTATTTCTTAATTCTGCTCAGTCATGAATCAAATTCAGTCAGTACCTTTAACCTCTCTCATCAACCTTCATCTTTGGTCGGCTTCGTTTCCTCAGTCCATCCACTTGCCAGAGCAGTTGTTTTTAATTTTCTCGACTCCTCTCTTATAAGAATATTGATGTCTGCCAGTGTCTCTCTGCCAACTGTTTAAGTCTAACACGTGTCCGATGAACCAACCGTAAGCTTGTCACTTCGTCGTTAAGGTTGCCGGCTGGTATAATTTGCTACCGAAGCGACTTTACGTATATGTAACTTCGAATCTCACAGTACTCATTGCATATTCACAATTTCCTCTTGCCCCTGTCCGGAAACATCCGGTAAATTGCAGCAGGAGAAGATCAAGACTTGGTTTTCATGGCACAGATTGGCCCACTCTCTGATATTGTCTTGGGGATAATGGGCCGATACAGTTGGGATCTTCTACTGATGATCAGTAGACTACTGCTGTATATGCTCCCCTGTGGAGTTTTTCTTCTTATTTTTAGTTGTTCTCCTACTTTCACTAGCATATGTTAAATATGAAATAACAGTAGAATTTAAAATACGCAACTTGGTTATTAGGCTATGTAAATTAGAGATCCACAAACTGTTAAATTAAAAAAAAAAAACTTGCTAATGCTTTACCTTGCTTGTCATAAATTAAGTCTATCTATTTCTGTGACTATCAATATTACTATTTAAATAAATTGTTCTGTTACTGTCCTGTTATTGTTGTGTTGAGTACATTTGACATTTCACATATTTTTTCTGGCCCAACTGTTATGCTGTATTATCTAAATACTTTTTCTTTGCATCCTATCCTTTTACTCCCTAACTCAGCTTGGAAGGGGGAGGGGTGATGTAATTGAACGTGTAGCAAATCATTTAAAAAAAACGAAAAGAATGACCTCGAACTTGAAGAAAACAAATGTTTACACTCAGAGTGATATTTATGTCATCAAATGTCCAGGGTTTAATTTTTAAAACATACCTGTTTTAGCACAGATAGATCCAATCTGGGTGCACTAGCTTCGTGGAACACAGACACATACACCCTTAGAAATGAAGCCTCGGAAAAAAGACATACTGAAATGATGAGACCATTTCTTAGGTACGCCGGTTAAAGTCGAAAAAGAACATAATTCTGGTGGTGTTAGGTGCGGCACAGATTTTCCAAAGCTATGTTTTGAGTGTGCATGAGTTATGTGTTATGAGTTAGATTATCTTCACAGCACTCCGGACACATCCATAGGCGCCTAGATTTCCCTCCTAAAGTATGCATCAGTATCGTACGAGATCGAGTGAATAATGAAACTATCAGGCAAATTGTGGGAACGATACCTTATACTAGATTCATCGAGAAACAGCAGATCAAGTGGTTTGGCCATCTCGTTAGAATGCAGCAAGATCAAATACCATCACAAGCACAACATCTCAGAATATCAACTACAAGTGCAAGAGGACGGCCGCGGAAAAAATGGATCGACAACATTAAAGGCACTTTACGCCTTTACGGCATGACAAAAGCCAGTGGCAGCCAACGTGCACTGGATCACAAATGATTCCTCCCCACGACGCTTAACGGCAGAAGTGGTTTTTAATGATGGTGATCGTGCGGTTAATAGTGCCAGTCCTATGTTGGTTAACAAAACTTCGTGTGTGTCTGGTGTGCTTCTCATGCTTGGCTGTACCGATCTTTAATTCCAATTCGCGTATTCTTAGCAGTGATGTGGACACCTTGCTTCTAAAATTCTCAGAGCGTCCTATCTCTCGAAGGGCAATGACCGGCCTGTTCAATTAATGCAGCAACTGCCAGTGTAACAGCTCTCTCATTACCAACACCGCCTGCATGCCCTGAAACGAATATAAAGGTAGCTGCACAGACAGGAGAGTTTTGCAACGACTCAAACCACTATCTGCGTAACCAGCCTGCCTTGACCTGCCGGATAATGCTTAAAGAATCACTCAGCACACATTCCTGCGATCAGTGCGCATGTTTCCTTTTAGTACACTTCCGGAAGGTACATTAGCGTTTTGATTCCATCTTCATTAAATCCCTCAGTGGGCGGAGACCTTCAACAGCAGTGCCATGTTGATTTACTTCTTCTTCTTCTTCTTCACTTCCTCTTTTACCGCTGTGGGTGTCGAGGGAGATATAAGGTTCTGTTTCTAGCTCTTCTGGCTGCCTCGACCATAGGCACATCGTGCTGTTGTAGAGTATCTCTGATGTTATCCTTCCATCTTGTTCTTGGTCTACCCCGTGCTCTACGTCCTTTTTCTCTTTCCATGTATGCTCTGTATGGTATGGTGTCACAAGGCATTCAAGTGGGCAAATCATTTCACTTGCTGTCTTTGTATGTAATCCAGAATTGGTTCTGTGCCGACTTGTTCTCTTTTGATCTCATTCCTGATCGTGTCTCTTATGGTCACTCCTACAGCTCTTCTCAGACATCTCATTTCCGTGATTTACTGTTGTTCTTTATCTGACTGTTTCGTGTTCTTGTCTGGCAGCATCTCCTTTGAAAGGATTGTAGTCCTGCCAAGGCTGCAGATTCACGGTCGCCGGTTGAATCGTCTACCCGTCCCGACCCATCAAGACCAGTGAGAACATTAGCTCAGACCATCTCACTAAATCCCCTTACTTCTTAAGCAGACAGAGTCCTCTGATGCTATTCAAATGCACTCTTAAATGACTGTTCCCATACTAAATTGCTGGTAACATTTCTATATAGTTACTATACAGGAAGAGACCCGTAATCTATGCCAGAATTGCAATAATAAGGTGTAAGCAAGGGGTCTTTGTGCCTGGGGATTTACGGCCGCATGGCTAGTGCTGTAACCACGACGGTGCAGGTGAGGATGTTGTTATGCCCCTGACGTAAAAAAATCCACAGCCTTGTAGAGGACTGGAGCCTGGGTCTCACGCTCGACAGCCCAGTGTTCTTACCGTTCGGCCAGCGGCTCCTCAAGGTAGTTTATTACTAGAACTAAAATTCGTATATAGAAGGGTAACAGTACCCATGCCATCTTTAAAGAAGTTTTCCCTAAAGATAAAATCGAGAAGAATAATTCCACTATTCCAGTGACTGACTAGCACCTTTCCGTCTTTCCAGACGATAGTGTTATTTTGCGCAAAGAGAAGGCATGAGACTCGCAGCCCGGGGCGATGGTGAGTGTGACTAGCAAGACCCGCCCATGTCAAGAAAAGTCTTCCACAAAGATAGCATGGGATTTTAGGACCATTGTTGTCAACATTTGTGTTTAATCCGTTTCTTTTCAGACGTTCAGCTCTCATCCTTTCTGCAATCATTTCCTCCTTCACTCCCATTCCTTTCCTGATGTGCCCTTTCAACACAACACATTTTGTTCCACCCTGTATCATTCATATCCCGCTTGCACACATCTTTATACCGTAGCAGAGGTCGGCCTCGAAATCTTCTTCCTGTCTGTAATTGACCAAAATGGATGTCCTTAGGGACTCTGCCATCCTTCTTTCTCCAGGTGTGACCCAGCCACCTGAGCCTTCGTAGACTTAGCATGGAATAGTCTGTTATAGTACCTGCTCTTTCCAATACGTCAGTGTTTGTGATTTTGTCCTGCGACCTAATGCCAAGTATTCTTCTTAGGCATCGCATGTGAACGCTTTTTAGCTGTCTATCCTGGTGAACTATTCCAGTAATGGAATAATCAAATCCTCCATGTTAATGACACAATCTTAGTAAAAATTTTCTAACTATTCATAGTACTATTTCTATCACAATTATTACCCCCAAAAAAGCAGTACGCGAAACACTAAAAAATTACGTATCTGTCGTTTAAATAATCACGCAATACATAAATATAAGAAAAAACACCAAATATGTATATATATATATATATACATATATAAGTTAAAAAGAAAGTTAATATCACTTTTCATAGGCGCATCGGGCACATGGGAAGAGTACCCATTTTTTTTTTTTTACAAACCAATCGGCACTAAGCGGGTAATGTGGTCAGCTTACGCCGGCCGTCTTTATTTTCCCAGGACATACATTCTGGTACCCATTTTAAGCTGCGACGCCCCATACAATGATGGAAATCCACACAACCTTCTGTTGGTTCTGATCATGGTACGTTGGAATTACGAAGAGGACTTGCAACGCCTGAGCCACGGACGCCACAAATATTTATATATACTCTGAGAAATCATTTGACAAGAAATCAATAAACACTATATATAGCCACACACAAAAAACACGAGGGGTTGAACTGGAAATTTTTGCAAATTTACTACTGCTTCTGGAGACCCGGGTTCGTATCCTCGGTAAGGCCTGCGATTTTTCTCTGTCGGGGGCAAACTCTTCGCTTGCTGCTAAAGATGGAGACTAAGCACTTATGTACCTCCCCTTTGTTATTAATTTGATTTAGGTGGTTCTGTCGGCATTGCGTACTTTCCGCTATGAGTACTGGGTCGTTGACGAACATTATAATTCTTAAAATCTTCTTCATGAATAAAGTAGGCGCATGAGGTCTCGTTTCCACTTCACTTTACAAAGTGATTAAAGAACTAGGCTTACGAGGTAATGAACGCAAACGGACATTTAAACAACTGGGCGAGGTTGCTGAGAGGGCCTCGAGCTGGCTCTGGACACAACGGAACGTCGTGTGGGACGGGCCTCAGTGAGCTAGTGCGGGTGTCTAGTGGAAAAGAATGTCTTATCCCTCAAAGTCCGTCGTGTCCGAATTGTCTGTCAATGTCCCTCTGCCATCTGCCAGAAAAGTTCAACATGTGTCCGGTAAACCAAACGTAAGCTTGCCACTGGGTCGTCCAGGTATGCAGACTGCTTCAATTATGCTACTGCAACTTCTTATCTCACAGTACCTTTTGCAAAGCCACCAATTCGTCTTGTCAATGTCCGATAACATCCGGTAAGACGTGCAGCAGGAGAAACCAACCCTGAGCCTCGTGAACTCAGATGGGCCCACTCTCTAAAAATGTCTAGGAGTTCGTGGGCCGAAACATTTGTCGACGAGAGATTACTTCTACTGATGATTGGTATACTCCTGTACATGCTTCCCTGTGGAGTTTCTTCTTATTCTTATAGTTTCTTTACACATGGTTTCCATGTATGTTTAAAAAAAAAAAAAGACTTACACAGCCATGACGCACACAAGAGTTCACAGAAAATGAACGATTATAACTTGCAAACCAAAAATTGACGTATTCACTTTGAAAGAAAAAAAAAACGGATGACACATTTTTCGAAGTCTGTTTTATTGGAAATTAAATGTTTTAACTGCAAAAATGACAAACGCATTCCATTATTTCAACTGTATGATTTGCAAAAGCAGTCAAATCATAATGTAATTCAGGGCAGTGATTTTTTTTTTCTCTCCTAAGAATGTATTTTTGTATAATAAATGTAAAAAGATATACACAGCTGTGTAAAAACTAAATTATTAATAGTAAACATTTACCATATAACTGAAGTGACATTGATACTGACAGCTGACAGAAATGAAAGTTTCTATAGTAATTTACCAACCCCAATCCATATTTGAGGGATCTATAGGTATATGCAAATATTTATATACCACAGATAAGCCTTCACGTCCAGTAGATATCATCGTCTTCACAGAAAACTCGCATGGCAGCAGCACTAGCAGCAGCCAGACTTGCAGTAGTCATATCAGACTCCGTGCACAAGCTTCAGAAAATCAACACAGCCACTCAGAATGGGTAGAGTTGCACTTAACCTCTATCACCGGAGAAGCAAATATGTTCTTGACGTCGCCAACAATGTAATGGCGGGCTGGCGTGGTGATAAATAATCTCGGATGCTAACACCATTCCATGACCTGGGAGTACAGCTTGGAGTAGCAAATTATTAAGAGACATTTTAACAAACCCATCATTGGAACAATTAGTAAAGGTACCATACTGTTGCTGCGGCATCTGAGTACTCAGCACGTTTGGGAAAGTCCCGCTGTGAAGGGACGTCTATTGTAGTATCATAACAAACCATAACTTAAAATAAAAGGGGCACACATATCACTGTGCATAGCGTGTACGCATATGCCTGATCGACATATCCTAAGCCCCAAACTCACAAGTTTTCTTAAATAATTGAACAAATATATGTAGTTACGCATGGTCCTAAATGCACACAGCTTGTTATGGCAACATCACAGTCAATGTCAATATTAACAAATCACTTGTTTCTATTTTCTTATACACGTATGAGAGTTGGATTCTCATTGTGAAAATGGAATAGAGGACTTTGGCTTTTGAATGGAAGTGCCACAGACGCATTTTACGAATTAGTTATTTTTAACACAAAACTAATAAACATGTCGGAGGAAAGTAAAAAAAAAAAAAAAACAGATTTGCGGGACAAAAGGTTCAGATGTTGAATGTTAATGGTTTGAGAGTCCACAAGAACCCCTATGATAACACTTACTAATGCGTTGCAAAAGCTAAGAATGTTGACCTTCTGCTTGAAGAAAACGAATTACAACACATATTTTACAGCTGTCGGTACTGGTATTGTCAGTGTCCATGCTTATTCTTTCGCAGTTCGTGAACCCCTGAATAAATGTATTGAGCTAGTGGACTACTGAAAAATGCAAGCAATGAACGAAGTCGCTATAGCACATTTTATTTTATTTTTTTGGCCATCCAAGGCACAGGTTGATCGTGTTTTCTCATGTCCATCTCTAAATGTATGTTCTATAGCTGGCTTGCAGTTGTCCTTAGAACAATGTCTTTCAAATATACAATAGTTATTACCACTCTCATTTGGGAAACAACACACACACACGCAGAAACTTAAAAAAGCAACATTAGAAAGGGCGGCACAACGAGGTATCTTTCTTTTATCTTACAGTGCAGCAACGATTTATCATGTAAGTGCATATGCCATTCTCTTCCATTTGCCCCGGCTAGGTTACTCTATGAGCTGTCGCTTCTTCCAATGATTGTTTGCGTCTTTTCTTTCTAAAGCAGAAGCCGGCACAGAAGGCTGCGGCAAAAAGAGAGCACAGGCCAATGATCATTTCTATATTCCAACCGCCTGATGACGTCTTCTCAGATGCGACTGCCAATGAATGAAAAGACGTGTTATCGTGGGCGGGACCACATTTATAGAACAAGCAAAACAGAAAAAGCACAGAAAAATTATGCCTGTAAGAACTCGATCATCTTATTTACTTACCCACACACCTCTGACTGGCAATCATCTTTATCTACTCACATACTAAAGATTAATCACATTCTCGAACTTCTCAATTATTTGCAATGCTTTCAAACAACTTAGACACCTATGATTGACTATATCACACATCTTCAATTCACTATTTTACAGGTCACTGCTGTGACGATACGCTCGGTGACTTCAAAATGTGTCTTTCCTCAATCTACTTTTATTTCTATGTATTTTAACGTATATAGAAAAGTATCGTTTTGGATATATCATAAATCTAAGTAAGGCGATCAGAACAAACCTATTTAATTCTCCTGGACTGCAGGTTATATCAAACACTGAGACTTTTTCTCAGTGTGAAAAGGACCGATAATTCTAAGGAAGTAGACTTGGTGGCACCAGTGAAATTGAAAGCTCAGACTTGTTGGCTGGAGATGTTGCTTGTAGAACTGAGGTGTCAGAAAATTATTCCTAACCAGACCTTTAGGAGCAGATAACCCAGGCTAATTGTGATTATCTCCAACCGAGGTTACCCAACTTGAGTGCTGTTCAGATCGCCAGTATTGACATGGTCTGATAAAAGTGTTAGCAAACAACATGTGGAGGTGTGACTGCCTATGAGAGCTGGTCAGATTGATAGAACAGGAGAATGTAACATTGGGAATGCAAACAAGTTTTGTACAGTCCTGACTGACAGTTAATAGTCTTATCCACGGGGAGGAGCTGTGACATCCTTAAATGAGAGTGGTTTTATGAGTAATGTGGGAGGGGCTAAGAAGAAGATATAAAAGGGTGGACTCTAGGGCTGGGAAGTGAGACTCTGCCTTTAGCACACAATCTGTTGATCTTAAACTCTAAACTTGAGACAGCACATTTAGCATTGTGTTTTCATTTTCCAGTTAAGCGAAAAAAATTTTAAACCTTTATTTCGTGATAGAAATCTAACTGTCTCTTTGCTCAAGTGTGTGTCTCCATCGCTTTGTAGTACTCCTTAGCAGATATTTCTCTATTCTATTAGGGCACTGTCACATTGCTTTATATCGTAATTGATATTGTCATTAATGTTTTTTCGTGCACATGTGTTTCAATGTTGTATAACTTAAATGTTAATGTTTCCATTGCCATTTAATGTACTATTATTTTTCTAAAAATCACAAGTTAAGATAACTTTGGCAGTCTTTTCACGTATGGGTAATTTGAATGTGTATTACATACAGCTAACACACTGAAATGTGTTTAAGTCCCGGGAGGCTAATGCGGAGATTGATTCTGGAGAGTAAATGCTTGAGATTTGTTATTTGATATAGCCCCAGTGTGATGAGGTGCTTTGCATGGTCTCCTACGATTACACGGTGGCAAGCAGAAAGTCCGTGCAACAAGGGACAGCACGAGATACGTGTGCCTAGTCGAGCAAGCGAGGGGAAGCCCGGGCTAGACTCGGCTAGACTCGTGGTCAGTTGATCAACAGAAGTCGAAGAAGACGGTTGCAGTTGGTTGAAGACGTCGTCTTTATGTCGCGCGAATGGTTGGTGTTCGAATATGTCGCGAGTGATAGAATTGAGAATAATTGTTTAAGCATGTTGAATAAATGGACCAGAATAAACTGATAGCATGTACAAAGGAGCTGAGAAGAGTTTGTGTTGTCAACCCTAGATGTTAAAGCCAGTGCAAACCACGACTCATTTCAAGTCAAGTCAAGGTTCATTCCACCCAGAAATATTGTTAGCATTCTGGGCGCGTCGATTATTCCAAGCACTAGATCCATAACTTTTTATGTCTAACTGATTGTCATTTTGAGTCTGTACTTGAGATGACATCAGACATAGAAGACTTAACTATCATTACAGGACGTGAGTAGAGGAAGGCAGGAAATGTAACAACTACAATGTGAGACAAAGCCCTTCCAGAATGGACAGAATCGAATGTGAAAATGAGGGAGAGATCAAATGTTTAATTAGAATAGACATGTTTGGTATTATTAAAATAGAGCTGCTTGGTGTACGTCTAGATTAGATACTACCCATATGCACTTGTTTCTTTATCACATTTCCCACATTGGGCAGGGACTAGTAGGCATCCATTCTTTGCCGACCGTCTGCGTGTAAAAACCTGCTTGAAGCAGCGAGGACGACAAACTGGAAATGGATAGGCAGTGTCTCAAATCGAGAGCTGCCAGAGGTTTATTTTCTCCAATTTTATGAGTTATGTATTACTTGCATTATTGAATAATTTCAGCAGTAACACCATCTTCACTCTTCTAGCCTAAACACGTTCATTTTATTTTTGGTTAGATTTATTTAATAAACCTTGTTCATGTTTTTATAAAATAGTTGTGTAAACTGTGTACTTAGGTTCAAGTTTCTTTGTGCATAGTACTTTACTTCAGTTGCCAAATATGTAAATCACTTGATGGGAGCTTTTGTTACAAATTAATACCATGGGAGGGGTTAACTATATATCTTAATATTATCCTATTAGGTTCATCTTGATATCTATCTATTCCTTCTCCCACTCCTGTGGATTCAAGTACAGCTACTTTTATTTATTGGAACGAGCCACTCGCTGTTTTCTTGGTTATCCATGACTGTCTAGGATCAACATAGCCTAGATAGTCCCGTTTCTCACGTGGATGGGCACGGTTGGGGTTCAAACACATACACTAACTATATAAGTATATTTACAAACGTTAGTTCCCGACAAATGCTACTGAAATTTCATTATCAGTTCTGAATTCCAGAGAACTATAGTTTTACCATTATCAGTTCTGAATTCCAGAGAACTATAGTTTTACCATTATCAGTTCTGAATTCCAGAGAACTATAGTTTTACCATTATCAGTTCTGAATTCCAGAGAACTATAGTTTTACCATTATCAGTTCTGAATTCCAGAGAACTATAGTTTTACCATTATCAGTTCTGAATTCCAGAGAACTATAGTTTTACCATTATCAGTTCTGCCAGGTCTGTCAAAAAGAAGGACACTTTTAAAAGGCGGACTCACACTGGATATGATATTTTCAAGTTTTTTATTTTTATTTATCTTTTTTTTTAATAACACACTAGTTTCCTATCGTTCGGTTGGGCTTGCTCACAATTTTCTTAATAAGCACACCTGATATCAGACACAAAGAACTCAAATTGAAGTTGAAATTGAGCGGTCCGTGTTTTTAATCGGTCAGTAGTTGATTAAAAACCTTTACTTGTCACGCGTCGACTGGGCCGCGCGGTTGTAACAAATTAGCGCGTGATGCGTTCCCTGGAACAAAATGAGTTAACAATCCCCAAATTTTCCCAAGTCTGTATCTGACTGGACAATTCAAATATAACGTGTTGGATACTGGCAGACTGCGAGCCCTATTTGAAGTAGACTTGACACATCAGGATCATATAAAACTATAGCATGGTATTACCATCTGAACCCATAGCGTTTCGATCTACAAGTTTGGATTCGGCAGCTATACATATGTAGCCATCACTAGGTACTACAATAACAGCCCAAGCCACTGTTTTTGGTGCTATTAACATTTCTTAGCAAACATTATTGTCACAAAGAAACCAAACCACAGTTATAACGGATACTGCTAACAGTATATTAATTGATGTCGATTTTCTGTTTCGTTTTTCATAAATGGATGGATGGACAGAGTATCTGTTTAGAATTTTTCTGTGCCCGGTTCTTCTTTTATCAATATGTGTCCGATATATTACCAACAATGCGAAACTTTTATCACGAATGGACACTTTCGCATTCGAGAAATCTACCACGAGATTTTAAAATTGTCCTAAGGCAGCAAACATATTCTAGAGTGAAACACATACCGCTTTTACAGAGCTCCCCTCTTGAGCCGTCCTTACATCCCTTGAGGCAGGCACCAGTCACAGGATCGCACATGAAATTGTTTGGGTTATCGGATGGCTGACAATTCTTGCTGCACTCTGATTTGCAGTCTTTACCAAAGGTTCCTGCCGGACACACTGAAATAGTGGACACAACACATAATTTGCGGAAATCTTTTCAATGATATCATTTTTTTTTTTTTTTCAGTCACACTCGGCAGAAAACACTTCAAGCTGATAATATTTGTCTACACATAGAAACAAAAAACAAAAAACAATGGCTAAAGGAACCTCAAGGTTTAGGTACCATGAACTCCGCAAAACAATTTAGAGAACAGGGAAAAGGATCTCCCAGCTCAAAGTTTATTGGGACCAACCAGTTTTCACATCAAGCACTATTATTCTCAATCATCAACGTTCTTTACCTGGAGATCGTCGTTTCCTTTCTCCTGGGAGCTAGGTTCATTAAAAAACAATAACCAAAAATTCGTTTCCGTCTGAACCAATGACGTTTCGATCTACAAGTTTGCATTTGGTAGCTCTACCAGGAGTATAGGTGTGTATACGCATCTACATGCATGTTATGCAGACACGTATACGTGCATTTTCACGTAAGCTTACAAACATGTATTTAATTAATAAATGTGCATATATGTATATGTGATTGTACATGTGTGTCTAAAAATGTGTGTGGGTGTGTATAGTTCATACCAGCCCTCTCCCCAAAAACCATTACTAGGTACACGAGTACCAGTCCAAAACACTGTTTTTTTTTTTTTTTTTGGTGCAATTAACATTTCTTTGCAAACATAATTGTCACAAAGAAATCAGACAACTGTCATAACCGATACTGCCAACAGTATATTAATTGATGTCGATTTTCTGTTTCATTTTTCATAAATGGATGGATGGACAGTGTCTCTGGAAATTTTCTATGCTCGGTTCATCTTTTTTCAGTATGTGCCAGATGTATCACCAACTGTGGGAAACTTATGCCACGAATGGATGCTTTCGCAATTGATAAATATTGTTTGATATTTCAAAATTGTCCCAAGGCAGCAAACACATTCTAGATTGAAACACATACCGATTTCACAGAGCTTCCCGTTTGAGCCGTCCTTGCATCCCTTGAGACAGGCGCCAGTCACAGGATCGCACATTGGATTGTTTGCGTTATCGTATGGCTGACAATTCTTGCTGCACTCTGATTTGCAGTCTTTACCAAAGGTTCCAGCCGCACACACTGAAATAGTTACCAAAACACATAATGTTCTGAAATCTTCTCAATGATATCGTTTTTTTTTTTTTTCAGTCACACTCGGCAGATCACACTTCGAGCTGATATTATTTGTGTCCACACAAAATAAACCTTAGGGTTTAGGTCCCAGGAACCGCGCAAAACGATTCAAAGAAAAGGGAAAACGATCACCCAACTTAAAGTTTATTGGGACCAAGCAGCTTTCACATCAAGCACCATTATTCTCAATCATTAACGTTTTTTACATGGAGATCGTCGTTTCCCTTCTCCTGGGAGCTAGGGTCATTTAAAAATAAAAATCCGTCTCCGTCTGAACCCATGGCGTTTCCATCTACAAGTGGGAATTTGCATGCTCCACCACAAGTATAGGTGTGTATACGCATATACATGTATGTGTATGCAGACACGTATACGTGCATTCCCACGTGGCCTTGCAGACATGTATTGAATTATTAAATATACATATATGTATATGTGATTGTACATGTGTGTCTATATATGTGTGTGGGTGTGTATAGTTCATACCAGCCCTATCCCCAACAACCATCACTAGGTACACGAGTATCAGTCTAAGACAGTTTTTGGTGCAATTAACATTTCTTAGCAAACATAATTGTCACAAAGAAATCAGACAGCTGTCATAACCGATACTGCCAACAGTATATTAATTGATGTTGATTTTCTGTTTCGTTTTTCATAAATGGATGGATGGACAGTGTCTCTGGAAATTTTCTGTGCTCAGTTCTTCTTTTCTCAGTATGTGCCCGATGTATCACCAACTGTGCGAAACTTATGCCACGAATGGATGCTTCCGCATTTGATAAATTTAGCATGATATTTCAAAATTGTCCCAAGGCAGCAAACACATTCTAGAGTAAAACACATACCTCTTTCACAGAGCTCCCCGTGTGAGCCGTCCTTACATCCCTTGAGACAGGCGCCAGTCACAGGGTCGCACATGGAATTGTTTGCGTTACCGGAAGGCTGACAATTCCTGCTGCACTCTGATTTGCAGTCTTTACCAAAGGTTCCAGCCGCACACACTGAAATAGTGTCCAAAGCACATAATGTGCTGTAATGATATTTTCAATGATGATATAATTTTCAATGATATAATTTTTATGTCAGTCACACTCGGCAGATCACGCTTCAAGCTGAGATTATTTGTCTCCACATATAGAAAAAAATAAAAAATAAAAAAAAATGGCTGAAGCAACCTCAAGGTTTAGGTACCAGGAACCCCGCAAAACAATTTAGAGGAAAGGGGAAAGGATCGCCCAACTCAAACTTTATTGGGCCAAGCAGCCTCCACATAGAAACGTGCCCAGAAGTTCTTGGTTAAAATTTGTGTTTGTTCATTTCAATGTCATAGTTTATTAAAGTTATTTGCCATTAGGCATGTTATTAACATTATTGATCATGTTGCTATTTCTATTTTTCACTAGATTAGACGTTACCTATTTGAGTGTCAGGTCAACCCACCATCCCCTTCTCCCTCTCCCCTAACAACAACAACAACAAATGTATAAGGCTGAGCGCTCTTCCCCACCCCCCACCCAAAATGTCCCCTCATGTCAGTCACTGGGATGATTGTGTTTGTACACGTCCACCACTGGTTCCACTGTGTCCCACATGTCAATCCCCGGGATGATTGGGTACTCACATTTCTATCACTATAGCGATTGTGTCTTTACATGTCAATTACTGGGTAGATCTATAGTGTCTTTTATGGAGGTCCATGGTGTCTTACATGCCCATCACTGGATCTGTTGCCACCTTTATTTCGAAGGCTCATAAAGGCTCCTTCGACAGTGTTGGAAGCTACAGTAGAATAGTGGTTAGAAGATCTTGCGTTCGGAACATCATATGGCGGACTTTGACATCCTCCCCTCTCCCCCACTGAATTGTCTTTTTTTTTCTCAGACCGATTAGGTTTAAAAGAATACCATAGGGAGTAGAGGCGGTGAAAGATCCAAGATCCAGCACTGGTATGAAAATTGTCCTCTAATGTGACCTGATGTCACCCATGTATTAGGCCAGCTCCCCTGCCTCTGACGTCATCATGTTCATTGTGTCCAACATAGCGACTACTGGGTGGTCTGTCTGTTACATGTCTCTCACTGGGTGGTCTGTCTGTTACATGTCTCTGACTGGGTGGACTGTCTGTTACATGTCTCTCACTGGGTGAAATGTCTGTTACATGTCTATCACTGGAGGGACTATCTGTTACATGTCTATCACCGGATGGATTGTCTGTAACATGTCTATCACTGGGTGGACTGTCTGTTACATGTCTATCACTGGGTGGATTGTCTCGTACATGTCCATCACTGGGTGAATTGTCTCGTAAATGTCCATAACTGGGTGGATTGTCTCGTACATGTCCAACACTGGGTGGATTGTCTCTTTCATGTCCAACACTAGGTGGATTGTCTCTTTCATGTCCAACACTGGGTGGATTGTCTATGTCATGTCCAACACTGGATGGATTGTCTCTTTCATGTCCAACACTGGGTGGATTGTCTCGTACATGTCCATCACTGGTTGGATTGTCTCGTACATGTTCAACACTGGTTGGATTGTCTCGTACATGTCCAGCGCTGTGTGGATTATCTCAGACATGTCCATCACTGGGTGGATTATCTCGGACATGTCCATCACTGGGTGGATTATCTCAGATATGTCCATCACTGGGTGAATTATCTCGGACATGTCAATCGCTAGGTGTATTGTCTCGGACATGTCCATCACTAGGTGTATTGTCTCAGACATGTCCATCACTGGGTGGATTATCTGTTACATGTCAACCACTGGGTGGATTGTCTCGGACATGTCAATAACTGGGTGGATTGTCTCATACATGTCCTTTACTAGGTGGATTGTCTCGGACATGTATATCACTGGGTGGATTGTCCTAGGGTGTAGGTTTTTTTTCTGCAGATGTTGCATGTCATCCCCGGCCGTAACTGTCTGTGATTCATACGCCTCCGTGTAACATATTTTAGCACTATCATCTGAAAGAGTAAAGCCTCTCTGTATCATAAGCTATCGATTCTTTCGCAATACAGTAAGTGATGAAACTACAAGGAAACACATTTGTTATCATTTAGTTAAATGATTTAAAATTACTCTTAGCAAAATACGTCTGCAATTTTTATGTCACGACTAATGAAAAGATGTTGCGTTTTTTTAAGTAATATACTAATAAATATGTATTATGTACGGAACACTTGAACTGGGAATCTCTGAACTTTTCTAGAATTGAATCATTTAATGTGAGCGATCATAATTATTACATCACATGGGTATGGATTGAGTTTTAAACAATGCAACATACTCATGTCTACTATGCTTTCCTTATTTGTACTATAAATGTGCACATGATTTTTGCACAGAGAGTCAGCTGGTCCTTTGTTTCTGTATAAACGCCACAAACATTACGTGTATACTTTTTCTTAGTATGCATTTTTATTTTTGGTAAAACTGTTGTCTCTTTTTAATGCATTATAATTTATGAATCCCATTTTTAAACAACGTATATATATATATATATATATATATATATATATATATATATATATATATATATATATATATATATATATATATATATATATATATATATATATAAGGGCTCTACCGAATAGTAATTTTCACTATTCGGCCGAATAAGAATAGTGCGACCAGCTTTTCGGCCGAATACGAATACAAATAGTGTATCATCATCATCAGGTACCTTACTGACTGGCGAGGGCGATCATGCCTCTCCATAAACCACGATCTTCTGCAGCATATACCAACCAGTTTGTGTGCGGACACACCTTTTTGCCATGCAAAAAGACTGTCACGAATCTTCTGTCGTTGTCTTCCTTTATCCCTCCTTCCACAGATCTTTTCAGTGGTCACCAAATGTTCCATTTTCCCTCTTCTCCAACATAGCTGAGATATGACGACTGTCTCCTTCTGATGTCTGTGATTAGTTGTCTTCGGGCTCCCGCCTCTTTCAAACCCGTCGTTTGCTCGGCCGTTCGTTCGATTTAATTTAAACGCACCTTCATATTCTCGTTAGCAATAAGTACAAATGTGATTGGGGCGAGGACACCCTGAAAGAACGAAACATGCATGATTTCTCTCTCTCTCTCTCTCTCTCTCTCTCTCTCTCTCTCTCTCTCTCTCTCTCTCTCTCTCTCTCTCTCTCTCTCTCTCACACACATACACACACATACACACACACACACTGCGGTTGGCATTTTATGAGTTTGTACCACGCAACCGGGTCGCAGGTTGCCCCGCTACGACAGACTTAGGTACCAGTAACACTTGTGTTAATGAAAGAGTTATTTCAGTCCATCACAGTGTATGCAGAAACGGGAGTAAGGTAACCACTATTCGTATTCGGCCCGACCGCAACTATTCGGCCGAATACCGAATAGGTATAATGGCAACTATTCGGCTCCGAAGCGAATACAAAGCGAATATTCGGTACAGCGCTAATATATATATATATATATATATATATATATATATATATATATATATATATATATATATATATATATATTTGTGTGTGTGTGTGTGTATACAATTCATTTATTTTATCCCTCACCTGTTACTTTCTCTGTTACCAGAATGCAGAAAATAGACTATTAATATTCCAGCTTACAGATGTCTATCCCGTCATTAAAACTGTCTTATTGTGTCCTAGGGACAAAAACATTTAAAAGAACGCACGTCAAGACAGAACTCACAGATACCGGTCTCACAGAACGTTCCAGAGTAGCCAGGCTTACAACCCATGAGACAGGCACCAGTGATGTGGTTACACGATGATATGCTAGAGTTGCTTGGCTGCTCACAAGTCAAGCTGCACGTCTGATTGCAGTCCTGGCCAAACGTTCCAACACATTCTGAAATGTGAGAAGTTATACATTTTACCAGCCCAGACATCTTCTACACATACCATAGACATTGAAGCTCATCATCTGCATTATCAAGCGAACTACTGCAAAATATCGCTTTTAACACTTTCCACAGGATATTTTATTTGTAGTTAACTAACTGCCTCATGACAACATCGGTGATACCATGACTCTAAGAAATTTTAGCGACAACCCCAACCCCACAGACACTCCAACCTCACCTGTAACAAACACCAGCTGTGAGTGTTGAAGCAACATTACATTTGTAAAGATTTTATGCACGGGTGTCTGTGGTTTAGGCGTTGCGAACGTGCTTCGTGTTGCCGTGGTACAGTGTTCGGTTCTAGTACTGAATAATTATTTTGTTTTCGTTAGTTTCGACAGTAGTACGCATAGCTGACCGTGCAGTCGGCAAGGGCAATGTACTGAACTTAAAATTTGGATAGAAAACCACAACAGTTTTGAAAAAAAAAACCTGCTGGGGCTAGATACGTGTCACATAACAGCAGAACACCCATCTGATCATAGACTTGTCTACATCTTGTACACCTATATGTAAATGAGCTCTTTTCCTTACCTTGGTCTTTCCTCCAGAAGTAAATAGTCCTTACTTTGTACTTATAGGTCAAGATGTCGGGATAAGTACTTAATTCGTTCCTAAATCTATAGGAAGTTATGTTATGAATTCACTTCTTGGTTAAATCTCCAGAGCATATAGACGGGTTTCCCCCTGGTCATGAAAATCTGTAGCCCCCACCTTGGAAAGTCTCCAGTTCACACGGGAACTTGCACTGAGCATGGGATTTTTGTTGACCCTCTCTAGAGGAGTGCCAGAATCACCAAGCATGATGTACCAGTAACTGGCAACTGTATCTCATGTCAGTACTCAAAAATACTTACCTCGAGACAGTACAGCAGTACTGAAGACAGTCTGAAAGCAGTCTTTCTAGTGAAGCAGCCGGAGAATTCATGATCTGCTGTTCTGCCAAACCCAACCAGAAGGTGACACATTGATATAGCGATTGTGAACTACAGTGTTTAATTAAGGGTTCGTTTCCCAACTGTGGAGCTTAGCTTTTTTTTTTTTTTTTTTTTTTAATGTACATTTCGCAGTTATGTGATAATGTTTAGACAAACATTGAATTACAGAAACGATGCCTATCTCATTGTCCTGCACTGCTCCTAGTAAAGTCCGGCCTATGAACTGTGGAGAGGATCAAGTCCTTCTCAGATAAGTAGCTAGCGATATTCTGGAACTGCAGCCACCCAAGACATTAGTGCCCACGTTTACTCTCGTCACAATAAGGTCTTGCAGTGATGAGCCATGAAGTGTTGAAGGCAGCCCAGGAGTCGTTCTGGAAGAGTTCAGTTCTGCATTCATAATTTTCCCTGGTGTTTCATGTGTTTTCCTTTACTTTTTTTTTCTGTTGTATTTATTACACCATGTATTATTATTCTGGATTCAGATTTGTAAGTGTCCAATCTTTTCCAGTTCTTATAGATTAGATTGTATTTGACTGCTGTGATGTTTGGTCACTTTCATTAACGTGTTATATTGTGACTATGACAGGTTTGCTATCTAGATTGTGGTCTTCTAAGCTGTGAGGAGGTCCGGCCAAGTTGTGCCCATGTATATTAAGCACTACCGTGGGAATCATAATTTGAGTAGCCTCACCTCTGAAGTGATGTTGGATAGTCGTTGGAGCTGAAAAGTGCCTTATAGACCAGTGCGAGCCACCATCTCACATTAAGTTACTTTGGAGCGGCTTTAATTGCTAGAGAAAACTCCAATAAAGACATGCGACAGACACGTCATGTGACAATACGCGACTAACTTCATTAAGCATCCTCATTTAACTATCTATAGAAATTCTTTTTAAAACTTCGTTGTATTTATCAATTAGCCAGTTCTTTCTGGAACGTCGCTGTCGTCACTTCACACTCTAGAGCCAGTAACCCATCATTTTAGGTCTTTATAATCAATGTGCTTAACTGTCCCATGTCCACCTTTGCGCAAGTAGGTCTCTTCCTAGTTTTTTAAGAATCGGCACCCTCCATTACCGCTTTTTTCCAAACAACGATGAAGTTTAGACTCTCCATAATATTTCAGATTTGGAAACAGTGCTCTGTTAACCAGACTGTTTTCACCGATGTTTAGATTGTGTTGGATGTCGAATGTATCTTCTACCATGGCATTTAAAGGATTCGTCTGTTGAGACATTTTAGATTATTTTAAATCTGTTATTATACTAAGTTACCATTCAGCGTATTATTATGATTATTTCATTTGTTTTGGCAAAAATAATTACCCCGGTAATTTGGGTTATTTAAAGGCTTTCTTTACACAACTCCTAAAGTTTGCTCTGTGTCAGTCCAACTGATTTACATCCACGCTGTCTTGAAGGCTGAATTCTTAAACATGTTTTTTTTTTAAATTAACGACGTCGCCAAGAAAGTAATAGGATGCAGGTAAATACAGTACATGAGGTTTGTGTAGACAACTTACTTTCAACTGTTACCGGTGTTAGCTGTGATTTAAAATAGTAAACTTTGTATTAAAAATATTATGCAACATAAAAGCCTATAATTAAGCAAAAGCCAGCATCTCAGCGTCCTAACTGTGAGATCTTGTACTGACCTTTGGTATTGTACACATGTGGGTCGTAGTGTCTATCAGTCACTATGGTAGAAAATCGGGGCTTCTGAAATTACGTTCTACAGAAGGATTCTTTGAATAAAACTAGCCAAAAGAAACGTCCAATGAACGAAGCAAAATTGGTTGATAAACAGTATTTTGTCACGCAATCTGAAATACGATAGCCTGGAAAGAACAATAGTCGCTGGCCATGTGCCAGATAAGGAGCCCGGGAGCCGGCCTAGTAAATTGTGGATAGAATACGCCATGGTTAGGAATGTTTAGGCAGTTTGAGAGCTGGCGAGGGGCACGTTTCTTTCAGGCAGGTGTAACGAGAGCGAGTTTATGTGAAGGACATGAAATTAAGTGCATAAGACCTGGCGTGTTTTTTTTTTTTTAAAGGCTGTGATAGACGTGATGTTTTATATAAGATCTGCTACAGGAAGATGACGGAATTTCATAAAAACAGAGAACAATATTTACTCCCTTGTACCTCTAGTTTTCTGTTCATAAATCATCTCTGAGATGTGCACACGTCTTTCCATATACTGGTTTGAATCCAGGCATGTACTTTTTTTCTCAAAAGGACAGCCTTGGCATCTTAAAACAGCGACCGATCCTGTGTCTACTGAAGTCTAGGTTTGACCCATGACTTGGTTATAATTGACATCTTAAAACAATAGGCATCCTGTGTCTGCGGAGGTCTTGGCTTGACCAATGTTGCTGAGTGCGAAGGTTTCCATCACACGTAGGATAGGTCAACCAAGGTGCATTCTAGCGGCACAGATTCGCATTTATTACACACCTGGTAAAAGGAAGTTCTCTACATCGATGAACTGCCCGTTGCTTCTTTTCACGAGTCATCACCAGGCTCGGGAGCTAGAGAACATTCACTTGTTAAATTGTGATATGTAAACTTCCATAAGCTTAGCTAGAGGTAGGCATGTAATGTAGCTAACTGTAAGCAATGTGTATGACACTGAAAAGTGGTGCAATAAATATTCACGGTGGGTGGCGGGGGGGGGGGGGTGGCGGATGTTACCAATAATTTGTCGTTTTACAGATAAGATATGTGTTATGTACAGTGGTCTTCAACAATCAACAATTTTCAAGTGGCGCCCCCGCAAATATATGGCAAGACTCCTTCATCCCCGTGAGTATATGGCAAGACTCCCCAAACCCCTTGAGTATATGGCAAGACTCCCCAAACCCCTTGAGTAAATGGCAAGACTTCCCCAACCCGTAGAGTATATAGCAAGACCCCGAGCACCCCCTCTCCCTTAAGTATACGACAAAACTCCACCAACCCCTTGAATATATGTCAAGACTCCACTAACCCCTTGAGTAAACGGCAAGACATCCCCATACCCTTTAGTATATGGCAAGACTCCCTGAAACCACATGAGTATATGGCAAGACCCCCACGCATATCCAACCACCCGAATATACGGCGAGTAGCCACCAGTTATCCCCCCCCCCTTTTTTTTTAACCCCAAAAATAACAAGAGCGATTAATTTACAAGAGTAGGACAATGGGTTCCGCAACAAGATAAACCAGACAGTACGGAGATACGGTGTAATTAAAAAGTGATCCTAATCTATAAAGCTCTCCAATATCATAGTGATTAGATTTATAACTGTAGATATATAAATTGCTAATTATCAGAGGTCAGTTCGGCTACGGGATGAACGGAGTTGATGATAGTGAATCATCACGTATGAACAAGTTGACCTTCAGTATCCGACCGGGCAGCTTGACCACGGAATAAACTGGGTCGAGTCAACTGGCTAAGCCCAACTCTCACGGTTAACACGTATTACCGCGTGTCGACAGATGAACGCGGGAAGGGGAACAAAAAGCTTGGACATAGCCTGCTGGAGGATAGTTTTGTAGTGAACATTGGACTGGACGAGACGTAGAGCTTTGACTAGGTAAAAGTACATGAGTTTAGTGACGGTTAAATTGAATAGTATTTGTGGTTAGTATTTTTTAGATAGGCTGTGTTTCTATTAAATGTTTCGGCGAGATAGTGTAGAGTTAATGTTCCTTGTATAGTAGACGTTCCATGCAGTATTTGTTAAGCAGCTAGTGAATGTGTGACACGCATTGTTAATAGCGGTATCACTCCCCAGTCACGCTTAGGCCATACACCTTATGTGTGTTGCTGAGTCCCGCGTGGCAATAGACGGGTTAGCGAGACAGTTATACAATATTGGAGTTTGGATATTTCTTTAGTGACTGCATAGATTATTTTCACTGTACTGTTAGAATAGGATATTATTTTGTGCTGCGTATTTAACTGGTATAATGTTTTATGTTGTCTCACAAGTAGTAAGTACGTAAGTAGTGTCCATTTATTTTTGACCCGTTAAATGGGTTAGGTACACGTTCTGTGAGAGTATGTCTAACCTTGTCACGCGGACTCTGCACTAGACAGAGGCTGTGACATCTTGGTAGGTCAGTGTGTCGATAGGAAAGAGCGTATCCCGCCTAGCTGTGGTTTGTGCACCAGAGATTGCCTGTGGAACGGACTGGAGAGCGAGGCGACCGTAAAGCTCGTTCGGCTAGAGGGTCCAGGTAATAGGTGGCCACACAGCAGGAAGTCAACTGTCTGTTGTATTACCTGTACTTGCAATAAAGATTGTGGTGTGTGCCCTGTGTGCGTTCGGGTTCAGTGTGTGTTAAAGGTTAGTTTGTCTGTAATAGGCCCAGTTACGAGCCATGGACCATCAAGGTCACCCAGAGGTCTGTGACACTTATAAAAACATAAGATTGTTTTACATATTGTATTGTCCTAATTATTTTTAAACTGAAAAAATAGGCGTGAAACCTTCTTCCCCAGCCCTCATCCCCGCCTAGGAGGGCGACCCCTCTTTCCCCTCCCAGGTTGGAGACCACAGGGGCAGTTAAATACAATTTCAAGAGAAAATTTTCATGTTTGCATATCGGTATGGGGACTTCGTATGTGTAACATTTATGCGTTAGCCAAGCAGCAGAGTTTTTACCGTCATTAAAAAAAAAATGTGATTTGTTGGAGGTAATACAGTGATTAGTCATTGCGCAGACAAATAATGTTTCAACTGACTAATCTGACTGAAAACGTGAAAAACTGAACACATTTTAAATCGAAAATTTTCAAATTAAGAAAATGTGTAGCATAAGCTACTAGTAATTATGCAATACAATAATTATTGCAGCACAAAAAGACATATTATTTATTACCTAATTAAATGGTTTCAATAGATTAAATATTTTTCCTATTAAAGCACATTTGCAACTTGTATATCACAATAATGCAATGAATTGGCGCCTCTGATAGCAATCTACAAATACATATTTATTTTGAATATATATATATATATATATATATATATATATATATATATATATATATATATATATATATATTTAACAAGTGATTAAAAAATACTTAAAGTTTCTAGAGATGTGTCACCAAGTGTGACTGATCATAATTATTATATTGGAAGCATTTCTATTGTGTTTTAGATTTTCTGGGAGTAAGTAAATGGCATTTAACCCCATCAGGAACGCGCAATTGTTGTTTCCCATGCGTGCTTTCTAAGTGATTTCCATTAGAATGCTTAACAATAAATGAATACTAAGAAAATAGTTGGAGTCGCCTAGGTAATATTATCTGATAGGAATTAGTTTCATTTTTGTGCCAGGACATCCCGGGGTATGAGGAAATAAACGAGCCAATTGGCAGGGCCATGGTAGGTACAGGAAAAGCATTAGATCATGCCGACTTTCTCAGTGCTCTCGGGGAGACGACCTTGAAAGGGCAACACTTAACAGACAAGAACTTCAGGTCAAAAGAAGTGTCGCCAAATAGGAACACTGTACAGGTAGTAGAAAAGAGTAGTAAACCAACACATAACTGGTGTTATCAGTCGCTACAAGCTGAGGCTTAAACTTAAGATGGGATCCGAGCGCTCATGGACTTGTCATATGTGCAATGAGGATTATCTTTCAATTACCTAAATTAGGGAACGCACAACGAGCGATTTACACCAGGTCGCACAAAGTGCCATCTTTCAGACTTGAATGACGCATGCGCTAGTTCTTAAAAAAAAAAACCCATCTAACCCTTTGTTTTTATTATGGCCTGCGATAATGGTCACGTTGTAGCTAGAGTCCATGTGGGGAGGGGGGTGTTGGTGGAAGGCGGGGGTGGGGGGGGGGGCAATTTTTAATATAAAAAGAGAAAGGTCTGTGTTGTTTAGGGACAGGTTAAAGTAAACATTTGAAAACATACTTGTGAATATTATGTGTGTATTATTCCTGCTAAAAATGAGTTCATGAATTTTGCAAATGTAAGAATGTAATCCTCTGTTTCTATGTAGATACGGGGTAAATATATTTGATATTTTTAACTGGTAAATTATTTGTCTCTTTTTAAAGCATTCACTAATGTATTTCACTTTGCATCAAAGATTTTATTTAATTATGCCAGAATTGACACAACCACTATAAACATCTCTATCTCTTTATTGCCTTACTTGTCCCAGGGAAGAAAACATTCAATAGAACGCAGGCCAAGACAGAACCCACACATACCTGTCTCACAAAACACTCCAGAGTAGCCAGGCTTACATCCCATGAGACAGTCACCAGTGATGCGGTCACACGATGATATGCTAGAGTTGTCTGGCTGCTCACAAGTCAAGCTGCACGTCTGATTGCAGTCCTGGCCAAACGTTCCAACACATTCTGAAATATTGCAAGCTGTTTACCTCACTAGCTCAGACATCTCCAGAATTTAACATAGACACTAACCCTCATCATCATGGTCACCATTCTGATAAACATGGCTCTGAACACAGTCCATTGGACAATGTTTTATCGTTCACTAGTAGCCCTATGTCCACGTCAGAGGTGCTGGACTCAGGAGACTTAGTCACTTAAGCGACCCCTTCTCCCGTCCCACACATCCACCCCCCCCCCCCCCAATAAAAAAAGCATGGAACATTATTTCAAAATATTTCTAAAGTAAGTAAATCTTTTTCCTGGAATGTCCTATATACTAGGTGCGTTATGGGTTTGATTAGGGCCTGAGTAAGTGTTAGGATCTTTGTCAGCCCCGACCGCCTCAGAGTCACCGAACTAACGCAACCCATAACCTAAATTTAACCCATAAACAAAACCTCAACCATAAACCCCACTCCAAACACCTTTTGAGTTTGATAGTTTTCTGGAAACTTTCGGATTTCCTTTGTTTGGGGTGAATTTAAAAAAAAAATGGTTCTACCAGTAGTAATCGCTGGCTTGTATTGACAAGGATAAAATTATGCATAGGACCTCAGAGACCCCTTCGGCAGGAAATTTCTTGAGACAGAAGAGCTGGCGAGTGAGTGTTTTTTTTTTTTTTTTTTATAAAGGCGGTAATGGGAAGATTGTTTCTTTATGGAGCTTTTTGCACGATGATGATATGATATTTTATTGAAACAAAAGACAATATTTCCTCCCTTTGCATCTGGTTTTTCTGTTCACAATCTGCCCCTGGAACATTCTTAGGTCTGACAATTATTCATGCTGCAACCTGGCAGGTTCTCTCCCAAAGAGAGAACTAAACAGGCTCCAGTGGATCAGGAGGTGAGGAAAAGAAGTTGGCGTTAGATAGGACACACACTGAGAAAACCGGAGAACAGCATATGGCGGAGGATAGAACGACTTGGCGTGAGTTGGTGAGGGCCTATGCCCTATTGGGGGATAGAAAGGCAGAAGAAGAAGAAGAAACTGGCAGGTAATTTTGTGGTAATACCTACATAGCGTGTCGAAGCAGGCAGCATTAATTTGCAGATTTCTGTGCTTTCGGCTTTGTTTTTCTTTGCACATTAAGATCTAAAGGTGGTATTATGTGAAACAGGGTCTCCTTTACTGACTGCCTGGGTGTGTAGGATGCTTAGCATCATTTGCTTTTGTTTACCAGTTGCCTTAAGGTCGTATACTGTGTTTTCAAAGTCGTTTGCACACACTTTAACAAAAATCACGAAAACGTCTCTACGGATCGACATAGTTAGTTAGTAGTTACGGTTCTGACATCACAGCCAACGAGCTTGGCATACAATTTCTCAACCGCCTATGCCAATGATTCTAGTCACAAATTGAGTCAGATACGCTGGATATTACAAGTAAATGCCGTAGCAATACAAGGTGTCCTCAACCAGCAAAACAAACACGATTTGATCTAGGAAACGATAAGGTGCATGCCTCCTTTAACACACCGCAAGACCAGGCGTCATCGCTGAAAATCAACTTCATTTGACGAATAGCTGAGCGATGAGTAGATTAAAACTATCCCTGACCATTCTCCACATGTCCTCGGCGAAGTTGCAAATAAATAGCAGCTATAGCACACGCCTGGTCACAGGAGCCCAAAGAAGAAAATACATCACCTATCACTGTCAGTATGTACGAATCTAGAACTCAGACAATAACCGATATTCACAGCTCATAGTGCTGCCAGCAGCACTAAACTTCTACAATCTTGCAACATCGAAACTGGAGGAGAAACAGTGACAACAACGGTCAACATAAAACAAGTTCCCAATCGTCATCCATTCCCTATCAATGCCGGAACCAGCGGGTAACATAACATGTCTTCGTGTGACCCTACATTTCCTATATCCTAATGGTTTTATAATTTACAGCTGTGCATATGTTGCTAAAACATCAAAGTGGCGAATTTCTGTGACCGTCGTAATAATTTGTGTACCGTTAAAAATGTGAATATACCGTAATAGTAGAGACTGCTTTTGAAATCAGTCCACAGGTGTAGCTTAAGGTGGCGAATATTTTGATAGGTTATCCTGCATAAAATGAAATATTGTGATCATGTTTTGAAAAGTTCTTGTTACTGATTTAATTACAAGCATGCTGACTGTTTGCTTTGAATGGCCGCCTCTAAATTAATCCTTTTATGATGCAGATTAGGTACACCACTGTAAAACTTAAAATACAGACGGAATTTGTATCACTTTAATGCGAGCCTTGTCCTTGTGTTAACACAAATTAAAATAACTTGCCAAAAAAAGCACAATTCAATAAGGAGGGCCAACACACCACATACCATTTTCACAAAGCGCTCCAGTGAGGCCAATTTTACAGCCTTTGAGACAGGCACCAGTAACGTGGTTACATAATGTCAATGTAGAGTTGCCAGGATTCTCACAGTTTGAGCTGCACGTCTGACTGCAGCCCTTACCAAACTGTCCCGGACTACATTCTGAAATCAGGAAAGGTAAACAGCAGCAAGACTTTAGAACACATTTCTTGTCATGTTGCATTGACATTTATCACCAGCAACCCTACCTTTATGACAGAGGCGTCGACACAAAGAATGTTGCGAAGTTTATAAGGGACATGAAAAGATCACCCGTATGCTTTTTGAAGCGCTGTCTTAGTTTGATTTTCATTTCACTATTTGTTATTCTTTACTGTTCATTGCCATCGTTGTATCTTTCTAGGCTCTGATGTTATTATATTTCCTCATCATGGCTCTTATTAGTAGTTGGAGTCAGGTAATTTGATACAAGTTCATGGCTTGGTCGTTAAAAAAGAATAGAGTAAAATCAACAAGCTTCATCGTGTAGACAACAGGGCCTTGAGGTCTAAGTGCTGGTAGCAGACCAACATGACTAGCCCACCAGACCTTTTAACTTTCAAGAAAGTGTAAATAAGAAAGCATCTTCTTCTTCTTCTTCTTCTTCTTCTTCTTCTTCTTCTTCTTCTTCTTCTTCTTCTTCTTCTTCTTCTTCTTCTTCTTCTTCTTCTTCTTCTTCTTCTTCTTCTTCTTCTTCTTCTTCTTCTTCTTCTTCTTCTTCTTCTTCTTCTCTTCTCTTCCACCTTGTACCCTATCGAAGTGTCGGGGGCAGATGTAATGTTCGTTGATGAGCTCTGTCAAGAGCTCTAATACGACGGATGTTCATTTCTGTAAGGCTGTTCTTAACGCCATCACTCCATATTTTCCGAGGTCTTCAACTCGCTCTATACCCAGTTGTAACGTTTCAGTGAGGCTCGCTGTGGCAGATAATACCAGGGCATTCTTGTTAGGTGTCCAAACCACTTCATTTGTTGTTCTTTGATGACCTATAAAACTGGCTTTATTCCTAACATTTGTCTGATTTCATGATTTTGTATTCTGTCTTTCCTTGAAACTCTTGCAGCTCTTCTCAGACATTTCATCTCTGTTGTCACAATGTTACGTTACTTCGTGGATGTAAGTGTCCACGTTTGGCATTGATAGCATAGTGTTGGCAAAAAAAATAGTTCTAATAAGATTTATCTCAGTACCTTGAGGTATCTGTTGTATGTCAACAGGGGAGATAGTTGACACATTTTTTGATTAGCTTTGGCACATCTGGAGCTAATTTCTCTGTCCAGTTTTCCGTCTGATGTAAATATTGCTCCCAAATACTTAAATTCCTATGTTTGTCTTAGGGTGTTTTTTTTTTAATTTAATTACTAAATTGTCTTTATGTCTTCCTATCATCATTGTCTCTATCTTCATAGTGTTTCTTTTTTTTTTTAATTATATCCCCCCCCCCCCTTGTTACTGATTTGATTTAGATGGTTTTGTAGGCATTCCGTATTTTCTGCTATGAGTACCTAGTCGTCGGCGAAAAGTAATTTTGTAATATCTTCTTCATGAATAAAGTTCGTTTCACTACAAATGGTATCCATGTATGTTATCAAAAAGAAGCTGCGATAGTACACAGCCCTGATGCACACCAGAGTTTACTATACACATACAAGTTCTTGACAACCCTGCCTTCGATCTTATGCAGCATTTACTACGTGTGTACAGGCTTTTGCAAATATAAATGAGATGATTGCTGATTCCTCTTTTCCCATAAATTCCCACACTATTTTCCTGTCGACTCTATCGAAGGCCTTTTCTTGGTCTATGAATGTCAACAAACATGTCTTATCATGTTCTATTGCCTTCTCTAATAAGTTGTCTCGATGTATAAATGGCAGCTGTGCAACTTCTGTTTCGTCGAAAGCCCACCTGTGCTTCTGAAAGTTGATACTCTATCAAATATTAAAGAAAGCACCTACCCGGCGTAAATTGTATCGTGGGCATGAAAGGATGTGATGACCAAGTGCAACAGACTTTTTTCAGTCATGTCTTGCTCACATCACTACCATCGTGTCTCGATCATGATTCCAATTTATAATCAAATGCATCGTTTCTTATAACGAACACTCCGACGAGTTGGTAACGACTTACCCGTCATACATCCCTGTCCGTGGTAGCCCTCAGGACAACCATTAGTACACAAACCAGTGCTTGCTAAACAGTGCACCTTGCCAAAACATTGACACCTCAGCTCGCAATCACGTCCATAGTGCTCATTGTCACACATGCTTTCTGCAAAAAATTATTAGAGGGTTGAAGGGTCACAACGTGAGGCAGAATGTGGGATAGGGAAATAAATAAAATATTGAGGTTACAAATAATAATAACACTTGATAGTGTCAGATAGCTAGTAAGAGAGAGAGAGAGAGAGAGAGAGAGAGAGAGAGAGAGAGAGAGAGAGAGAGAGAGAGAGAGAGAGAGAGAGAGAGAGAGAATTTTAGAAAGAAAAACAAAAAGCTACTCAGTACTTGCAACCAACATGTAACACAATATCAAGAGGCATGTCAAACTGTGGACCCCTAATGCCATAATGATAATGTGTGTATCGTCATGTGGGCCACAGAAGAAAATGTCTTGAAGTCAATTAATTTTAAAAAAATATTGCTGGATATCTCCTTCAGCGGGCTTCGGTTGTGCTTGCAAAAGGACCGACAGTTTTATGTGCCAATATCATGGTTTGTTCTGGACATGTGCATGCAACAATATACAACGTAAGAACACCGCCTTAGTTGACAATCACTGTGCAATGTTCAAGCTATAACCAATGACAGTCACACTAACTATTAAAGCTATGGCACACCGGGGAAGACAACGTCGGCTGAATTTGTGCAGCCAGCAGAGGCGACAGCAGAAATGCTGCAAAACACTCTCCCGCTGGACGGTGATGGTGGGTCCAGTCTCCCAGGCAGTGGCCGACCTTCAAGAATGTTAATACAGGACTCCCCGTGAGGCTTCTCAGGTGCCATTGTGGGTAAAACAAGAATAGACCCACCAGTAGTTTTTATTCTAATGTTATTTCACGTGTAACAAAAGCGAGAGAAAGTTTACGAACCAAGAAACTGACAAAGTGACAATTGAATGCATTAGAAAAAAAAAAACCGCTTGAGGAAATCGATAGACATTAAATAGGATAAATTCAAGAGGCTGAAGATAAGTCTGGACAACTACCAACATAAAGAGACACTTGACAAATGACGCGCTACACTAGAAATTTCCTGAAAAGAGGACAGCGGAGGATCAAAATACAATCGCTGAAATTTGAAGGATGACACACAATAAGATCTCTTTGTCGGACAGTCCAATTTTTCCCCGAAAAAATAAAAACATTATTTGAGGGTTCCCCTCTCTTAATCTTTTTAAAAAATCGATAAAAAATAAAAGGGTATTTTAGAAAGAACATATGAGTGTGTTCGGCGCGAGCCGATTAACCTTTTTTCACATATAGAAAAAAATAAAATTACGATAAAAAAATATTTGATTGATAATATAAAAGAATAATATTAAAATTTACTCTTCTGCAATTCCTGTTCATAAAAACTACCGATGATTTCTTCTCCTTGTAAATCCGTAATTTTATAAGTAACAGGATTTGTATATTTAATTTCACTAATAATAAATATTTCTCTTGTCCATCTATTAGTATATCCTTTTTCAAAAAAGCCTTTCTTTTTAGTTATTCTTACTCTATCTCCAATTTTGAATTTTGGTTTCTTCTTTAAGTTTATCTCTTTACCATATAAATTGTCATAAACTATTCTTTCATTTTCTAATTTACTAGCTTCAACAGGAGTCATTTTTATTGCTGTATGAAAAGTATTATTATAAATATTTACTAACTCATCTAAAACTCATCGTATAAAATTCCATTTTTATTTTTTAAAGGGAATAATCAAACCCAGGCTTTTCTGTTACTTAAAAATATCTAAAGAATCGTAATAAAGAGCATTTTATTACCGATAACTCCATTTTTTAGATTTTTTAAAAGGCATAATCCAAAATCCATATTTTGCGTAAAAATATATCCTATAACGTTAGAAATTTTTATATACCTTTATTTTTTTAGAATATGAAGGACATATCCACTAATATCAATGCACCCATGTTTCATCTATTCCATTAACATATACCTTCTCTTTATTAAATTGTTTTTAATAATTGGTTTATGTAATTCACCAGAACTAAAATCACTTGCCTCCCATAAAAATAGGTGAAGATTCTCCCTCCAAAAAAATATCTGAGGATTATAAATACTTATTGCCAGACAATCCTTTCAAATTCCTTCTGAGTTCCATTTTAAAGTTTCTATTTTTTAATTTATTTTAAAAAAATAAAATATTTTAAAAAATTTCTTAAAAAAAAAGAAAAAAAAAATTCCCAATACCGAAAAAATTTTTTCGTTCATCGGGAAATTTCGTAAAAAAAAAAAGCTATAGAACAGATTTACTGAAATATTTTCTAAGAAAAAATTAAAAAACCATTTTTTTATCAGAATTTAGT
>CAJHNH020003489.1:36969-67629 GCA_905116865.2 Candidula unifasciata | reverse complement strand
TTCGCTGCTGCTACTACCCTAGGTGCACATTCTCCGCCTATTTTTTGTGTCTGGTTTTTTGCGCACTTTCGGACTAAATTTTTTTTTTTGTGCCTTTCGGGTCTTGATGCTTCCACCCAAAATAAAAACCGCTCGTCCTGTTGTCACGAAAATGTCTTCCTTTTTCTTTTTTGGGTGTTTCCTGTTTGTTCTGTCCCCCTTTGATCTGGCTAGGAGTATCTCGAAGAGAGCGAGCTTCCATACACAACGTCCTTTGGACCACCATTTATTGTTTTAAAAATTTTGAGTATTAATTAGACCATAATACGGAAAACGTTTTTGAATTTTAATAGTTCCGAACTACTGTTCCTGAGTTCAATTTCTTATCCTCTGTTTCCTCAATGGTTCGTACTGGTCCACAGCTGTTGTTCACCGTCCTTATTGGTTCATATTCTGTGGTGGCCTTAGCTGTATTGTGCCTCTGGTGTTGCCTCCATTTCACCATGGCCTCTGAGGTCTGTGTCATGATGGCCTCCCTCCAGATACACATTGTCTTCTTCCTCTCATGGTATCCCAGGTATCTATACAGTTCACGCAGCTTCTGTCAGGGTTCCTCTCCTTGTACTACGTGTCCCACTTGGCCCTGATGCAGTCCTTTGGCCAGTGTTTTCCCCCCACAGAATTTGCATGCTGGCTCTTTGGCCCGATAGTTTCTCCTGCTGTGGAAGAAGCGCCAGCATTTCTCACAATGTGGCAGAGGTAGAAAAAACAACTCACAGTATTTAAACTTACCTCAGTACACTACCTTTTCGGGAACTCCTTTGCCTCAACATCTGACCTTCAGTACCATTGTCAGCTTGCCCTCACTGACGCTCAGCCTGGACACCTCCCTAAACTCAATGCATGGGTTATCCTTCTTCAGTTCCTCTTTGGTCCCCTCCTCACCATCATTCACAGACATCCTATTCACCACCAAGGTCACCTCAGGACGGTCGATGTCCACAAAGCCGGATATCGTAGGGGAGGTACACAGCCATCCATTCCCTGGCTTACTCAATCCTCCTGACCATCTCTTCTGTCTCCTTGGTCCTGTTCAGAGTGGTAACAATAGTCTCTAGGACATCCTTAGTACATCTAGCCATGTCCTCTTCCCTAATGTGGCCTCCAGGATTCCAATCGCCTTGTCCTTGGTGGTGAGGGATGTCAGTCTCACCTGCCTTCCACCAGTCTGGATGATGGCCACGTTCAGGTCCTCATATTCTACAGTAGTCCTCTGATCCTCTTCCCCCCCCCCCAACCATAGTCTCCTGCTGTTTGGGAGGTGTCCGTCTAGTCTCGCACCATCTCCCTGCAGCTACCTGGCTCCTGGTAGGAGGCATGGTTATTATAGAACAATGAAGGTTATTATAGAACAATGAAGGTTATTATAGAACACTGAAGGTTATTATAGAACACTGAAGGTTATTATAGAACAATGAAGGTTATTAATAGGGCTGTGCCGAATATTCGCTTAGTATTCACTTCGGGGCCGAATAGTGGACCTATTGACTATTCGGCCGAATAGTGTGGTCGGGCCGAATACGAATAGTAGTTACCTTACACCCGCTTCTGCATACACAGCCTATTGCTGACAACATGGAACGATTGGTTTTGTTGAAAGCTAATGCAGCTTTCCTGCATTAACTAAGCTGTCAGTGACAATTTCCAAGTTTAGTTACTTGTTATAATACTTAGGATTCTTTCAATCCTAGTTATTAGCTACCACAGACTGACTGGAGGATGCATAACATAAAATGCTTTTAAATGTTTACTATTCTGTACGAATACTAACTAGACAACAAGTCAATAATATGAAAATCAAACAAACGGAAACATATAAGTACTTGGGTGCAAACTTCAACTGTTCAAGCATGCTGAGAGAAGAAATACAATATAAAATATAATCTAGAAATAAAGTGTATTATGCCCTTCAACATCTGCTAAAGTCAAAGTGTCTGTCTTGCAACACCAAGATCAAAATATATAAAACCTTGAAAAGACCAGTCGTTTTATTTGGCTCTGAAACTTGAAGCAGAAATAAAAGAGATGAGGCCTTATTACAGGTTTTCGAAAACAGTTCTACGACAAATCTTTGGACCCATCAAAGATGCAAACAGCGGGGAATGGAGAGTCAGAAGCAACAACATAACACATAATATGTTTAAATCACCATTGATAACTGGCATCACGAGAGCTAACACACTAAAATAGTTGGGGCATATTGAAAGAATAGCAGATGACAGAGATGTAAAAACTATACACCTGAGAGAGGAATGGGCGTAAACCACGAGGCAGACACAAAATAAGTTCGAGAGATAATGTCCAGCCAGACATGCAAACAACTGGTGTCACAAATTGTGAAGATAAGGCCAGCCAGAGAGATGAATGGAGACGAATGATATCTGCAGCAGTAAACCTCAAGGGCTCAGAATGCTTATGAAGAAGATGACTATTCTGTGCTACTTTATGTGAAGTAAATGTCCAGCGTACATTTGACATTATAAATGTGTGTTTTTTAGATATATTTTATACACTATTTATATTCGGCCGAATAGTTGGTCCCGCTATTCGTATTTGGCTGAATAGTGAAAATCACTATTCGGTACAGCCCTAGTTATTAATAATCAAGTTAGAGTTGACTCACCCAAGTCCTCTCTTGTAAAGAATAAACAATGAAATATAACTGACAACTATTGAGTATATGAATGCTAAACAGTGTAGCTGCAGGTAGGAAGCATGTGTTGTCTTATAGTATTTCAGACTACTATCACATTTAGAATAGGCAAATCACACAGAACATTCATAAGGTTTCTCTTCTGTGTGTGTTCTTTTATGACAGTTCAGGTTTCTAGTTACAGTAAAACAAACCCCCACACAGATTACATTTGTAAGGTTTCCTGTATGAGTCCTCTTATGGCAGTTCAGACTGCTAGCATCACATACATCACATTTGTAAGGTTTCCTGTAGGAGTTCTTTTGTGGCAATTCAGACTGCCAGCTTCAGTAATAGAATCACCACCTTCAAGGAAAAGTTATGAGGCATTATGATCAGCTCCTCATGGGAACAATCAGTGGAGATATCTTGGAGTGGCTGCTGTATAGGAATTCTCAATGTGCAGTGATATTGACTGACAATATAACAAGAAAATACAAGACCATATTGCATTTGATGAACTACTGTAACTTTTATTCACAGAAAATACAATGTATTCAAAAAAGTGCTTTAAAATAGAAACCGCACTACTGTTTTATTAATATGAGAATGGATGATGAACAGAGCAAGGGATGGAGAGACAAAGACATCCACTAAGAAAGACAGAAAAAAAGAGATTACTGTCTTCTTCTTCTTAAAGTTTATGCCGTTGGTAGTCATGTCTGCCCACAACCTTCTGTCTCATGTATGTACAGACATGACTTTACAAAATACTCACAGTAGGTTGCAATATCTTTTGAGAGCATTGCCACTACTGGGTGGGTTTCTTAGCCATTGTGCCTATAGAGGCATCCTTTGTTGCACAGTTAAAATAGGGACCAATACTTAAAACTGCTCACCACGTTTACTCATCAACCTGCAGGCCAAGACTTCACATTATTCCGATCAGGGGGCTAAGTGGGTACTCTACCCATGTCCATAAGGTTATTCCGCAGGCTAGTGGTGGAAATGAGGCTTCTTACATCTCCTCAGATTGGTAGGGTTTACCCCCCCCCCCCCCCCCCCCCCCCCCCCGTCTTCACACCGTCGCAATTTAGCATCTGTGGCTTTGAGATTATGGGGATAACTTCATAATTCCAACAGAGCATGCAGGGTTGAATGGCAGCCGCAGGTTATTTGGCAATAAACCACTTTGCGTTGGTTTTTAGTGTCATTCTGTTAAAAAAGCAATGACAAACTACTAAACCTAAAATTGCCTAGCAAAAACCACAACACAGGAAGGTTATGGTCGGTATGCAAAATCTCGTAAAGGATATGCATTAAATGTAATACTGTCATCAACCACACACTTTCCAATTTTTTTCCCCCTCATAAAAACTTTAGGCTAGGATTGAACAAATGATTATGACATTTTGGACTAGTTGCATCAATAAAACAAGTACCACAAACTTTACATTTGTAAAGTTTTTTTTTAAATATTGGTTCAGACTACTCATGGTCATAAAACAAAAAGCACCACACATTTCACATTTGAATGGTTTTTCAAATATTTGCATTTTCTTATGATAGTTTAGAAAGCAGTTAAAAGCAAAATAACAATATGAACATCATATTTGTCATGGTTCCTCCCCCCCCCCCCCCCCCCTTTCCTGTATGTGCTCTCAACGGTACAAACTGGCAGGTGTAGTTAAGATTGTGGGGAAAACAAGAACAGTCCAACTGATTACCCTAAAGCATGTTGTAAGAGTTAACTAATTGGGTGCTTCTTTCAAAGTCAGAGAGGCAAGTAACCAACAATCTGCATACAAATAAGTCAGATCTGTAAATGGATGTACATAAAACACTCAGGTTTGGAACAAAACTGAAGTCCAGAAATGGATGAACAACCAAAGCTGTCCACTGGAGTTTACTGCCGGTGAGCGCATTATAATGAAGCTGTAATAAAAAAGTACCACACACATCAAGTTCGCAAGGCTTTTCTGCCAGAAACAGTAAAAGGTATGCCACATACATCATTGTCTCATTTGTGTTTGTGTGTGTCTGTGTTTTTTTATATTTTTTTATGGTCATGACAAACGATTTAAAAAAAAATCACATATCAAATTTATTAGGTTGTTTCCTGTATGTGTTCTAATTTATTTTGCTAGCTGTCTAAGTCCAGTGTGGATATGTGATACAACATATGATTACAGTAACTATTCATGTCTGAACTTAGTGACCGCGTCATAACTTGTAGCTCAGAGACACGAAATGACAGAATGTGTTGAGAGCTTATGAAGGCTTGAGGTTCACAGACTAGTGACTGAATTAGAACGATTGACAAAAACCAACCGGTGCACATCGAACAGGAAGTTCTGTGCCTGGACACTGAGACTGTTGACTCGTGCTAGTTTATGACTGTTAGATCATACTGTAATGTGGGCCGCATTAGCGCAGTCGATAGGAGACTCGCTTTCAAACCCAGCTGCGACTCGCTGCAGTCCACAGTTGGTGTTTGAAATGGCTACCAGAGTACTCTGGAGTAAATGGAGGAATGTCGCTGTAGCTACGGAGTTTTATGCGGACAGCAACACAGGCGGACAGTTTCTTATCAGCTGTCAGTACTGGTGGCAGAGCACTTATGGTTTACAACTGTGTGCAATGACGCTGGTTCACATCTCCCGAATTTATCTTTTTTAGATGATAGTGTGTTTCAATTTAAGCGTAGTGACCGACAGGCTGTGTAATAATGTGTTTAGTTAGACAGTAGCATAATTTCAATGTTGTGCAGTGTTTAACAGTTGTAGGAATTTGGGTAGTGAATTATGTGGCTATCTCACTAGATATTAAAGTTATTATATTAGAAGGGTATTGTAGTAATTGTCAATTTGATGTCAATTTGATCTATCCCTCACACATTGGCCCTCACGTTGCAGACACGCCACAGTCCCAGTGTGGAGTCCAGTTACAGAGGAAAGAGCTTAGGTTAGAAACAGGTGGGTTCAGGCCCAGGTATTATCTGTAGCACAGGAAGGCCCAGGAATGAATGGTGATCTTAAAGCTCTCACAGCTGTGTTTAGGATAGTACTGCATACCACTTTTGAGGCTAACTGCCTGCTGTTTATTACTCAGTACATTAAAGATTGATGTGTGAGCTCTGCGAGTGTTTGGCTTAGTGTGTTATAGGGGCAGATTGTCTGTCAGTAGCCTCCAAACGAGCCACATGCCTTCACAACAGGAATAAGGTTTCTGACACTAGTAAAATCAGAATCATATTTGCAAGGATTTCTTCCTGTGTGTTTTCTCCTATGATAGTTCAGATATCAAATTCGAAAAAAATCATTTCTTTTGCAAATCTTATCTTAAGAATGTTCAGGCTGCAAATATTAGTAAGACGAACACACTTAATTCTCCGTTCACACATTCTTGTCCACGATATTTCATCTAATTTCATGTCTTCTACCAAAGTTGTTCAAATAAGGTTTTCAGAATATCTCCCTTGTCCAGTGCGAGTGTTCCCATGGCTTTCGCTTTTGTAGGCAGAAAATCCGCTCTTTCATTCCCTCGCACTCTTGCACATCCTGGACAATATATACACATGATTCAGTGCAATGCTGGCATATTGATGCATGGTATCCACTCACGCCAAATCAGTCCATTTTTAACCTTCCACAATGCCGACTGAGAATCAGACACAATAATTCCTCTGGTAACTTTGTTTTCTGCTATCCACTTCATAGCTGCATTGATTGCTTTTACTTCCATTCTCATGCTTGAAGATGTGGATAAAAAAGCTCCATTTTGTTCTGCCACAAATTTTCTCTTTATTCTAGCTAAAAATCGATAGTCAGATCTTACATCCCGATGAAAAGAACCATTCACTACTGCATCTTCTAGCCCAGCCTTTCCATCTATCAGTTGTAGCAAGTCTAATTCTGCCATACCGTTACACCACTCTCTATATTTTTTTCCTAATGTGATAATGACCTGATGGAAACTGCTGTTGTGGGTGTTTGTGTCGATCCATTCCTGCCCCGTGTATTTGCTGGACTAAGGTCGCCGTCTCAATGGTATCTTCAGCTAATGTTATCCATGACATTCCTCTTTTCAACCGGTCTTCTTTTAAATTGTTCAAATTATCATGCAGTGAATGCCTTTCATCATTGGTAACTCGCACATAGATCTTAGCTTGCACCAGTGACAGTCTAGACTTTATCAATGTCAGCCCAAGCATATACCTCATTTTTCTAACTGGGGTGTCCTGTGTGCAACTAAAGACAATTTTCATTCCTTTGTTTTGAATCCTTTCAGGCTTTGTACACTGTGAAGTAGATAGGATTGATGTTCCTAGGCCATAATCGATTACAGAAAGGACCAAATGGTAGAACAATAAGACCAATAATCTATGATTCATGCGTGTCGCCACCATCGTTTTCAGTGCCGCCAGGCCACGCTCTTGATAGTTTAGAATGGAAAAATGAAGTAAATCAAGCACCACATTCACAAAATTTGTAAAATTTTTCTCCTGAAAGTGCTTATGATGCTCAGACTGCCAGATTCAATAGAAGACCATATACATCAAATTTCAAATTTCTTTGCTCCCCCCCCCCCCCCCCCCCCCCCCCCCCCCCCCCCCCCACTTTGCTCCCCCCCCCCCCCCCCCCCCCCCCCCCCCCAGGTTTGTGTTCTCTTATGACTTTACAGTACTGATTGCCAGTTTCAATAAAAGATGCACCGTAAAGATGACATTTGTAAGGTTTTTCTCCTGTATACATGTCATTCTCAAGTGACAGCCCAGATGTAATTGCAAGAAGAAGAAACAGCATTAACATCCCATTTGTAAGGTTATTCTCCTGTATGTGTTCTCATATGACTTTTTAGACTGTCAGATCTAGGAAAAGTATTACCACACACATGACATTTGAAAGGTTTTTCTCCTGTATGTGTTCTCTTATGGCGGGTCAGACTGCTGTACTGAACAAAAGTATCACCACAAACATCACATTTGTAAGGTCTTTCTCCTGTGTGTTGCCTCTTATGAACGTTCATAGTGGTAGGTGAAGCAAAAGAAACACCACACACTTCACATGTGTAAGGTTTCTCTCCTGTATGTGTTCTCTTATGATAGATTAGACCGCCAGAATGAGTAAAAGTATCACCACAAACATCACACATGTAAGGTTTTTCTCCCGTATGTTTTCTCTTATGTTCATTTAGATGGGAAGATAAATTAAAAGAAGCACTGCACACATCACATTTGTAGGGTTTTTTCCCTGTATGTTTTGTCTTGTGATTCCGTAGACCGGCAGACTGAGCAAAAGAAGCACCACAAACATCACATTTGTAAGGTTTTTCTCCTGTGTGTTTTCTCTTATGTCTGTTCATGGCGGTAGATGAAATAAAAGCAGCACCACACACATCACATTTGTAAGGTTTCTCTCCTGTATGTGTTCTCTTATGATATCTCAGAGTTTTAGGTGTAGCAAAAGAAGCACCACACAAATCACACCTGCAAGGTTTTTCTCCTGTATGTGTCCTCTTGTGATGCTCCAGACTGCGAAATGAAGCCAAAGAAACACCACAAATATCACATTTGTAAGGTTTTTCTCCTGTGTGTTGTCTTTTATGTGTGTTCAGACTGCCAGACTGAGTAAAAGAAGCACCACACACTTTACATATGTGAGGTTTCTCTCTTGAATGTGTTCTCTTATGAGAAATTAGACAGCCAGAATCAGTAAAAGAAACACCACAAACATCACATTTGTAATACTGATCAAAATCAACTTCAGTAAAAACATCGCAAGTCTGGAATTTGTAAGAATGTTCCACTCCATGCATTTTCGTTACCATAATACTTGGATGACAATAATAAGACATGTTTGGTGTTTGTGTTTTTTGTGGATCACTTCTGCAAATGTCTACAGTAAAATCATGAGACCATCCAGAGAATTCTTGCTTAACCTGTTTCCTTGTTATGAAACAGCAAACTCCTATTTAGATGAGTTGCTAATTATTTTAACCACAGAAGACACATTCTCAGACTTCTGATTACACGTTTCTATTTAAAATGACACCTGACAACCACTCTCACTTGCTACTGGTTCTTTGTTAATGTTTCCCATAATGTCTTGAAATTTGTTAGAACTTACTGAATCTAACACATTACTGAATCCAAAGCTCTTGTCCTCACACAATGTATCTGACAGTTCTTGTTTTACGAGGTTGAAATCTACAGTAAGGTGCATCTCTGTTTCTGAATGCTCTTGGCTGGTGATGGAAGGATAACTTTGAGAACTTGCATTTGTCTGAAAAGTAAATATTTCATTAATAACTTATGGACATAACAGGAAACAAAGAGCAAAGTGATTTAAGCTGTAAAAACAATTGTAATTTGAAATGATATTCTGTCAGGGATATTCACGTGTGTGAGGTAACGAGCAGGCAGATGGAATAGCTGCTGCTACTACTCTGGGCTATGATCTACTTTATGATAAAATGGGCATAGTGAAGGGGCAATCAAACAGACAGTGCAAGAGAACAGAGACTAATTTTGTGGGTGTGTGGGGTGGGGGGGGGGGGGGGGGGGTAAAGAGACTCCACTTCAAGTAGACAATGTTAACTCGAATGACACACCCTGCCTTTGACCCTTGGAACTTTCCCTCTTGGCTATGTCAAGAGTGATGTCATTTTATTCAGCGATGGCATAGAGGGATATCCCAATGTGTTTTGGGTGCTTTTAGGGAATTTCCCAGTTTGTCTAGTTTGCAATTTCCCGGCATGATAGAGCACATCGTGTATAGAAATTGCTACTAGCACCCAGCATCTTTGTGGATAAACCTAGCTATAAACTGAAATCACACTGGTGCATGGGAGACCGACATTTGCTTCCAGTCCCTAGGAGAAAGAGACCAGTCCAGTTTTGCAAGACAACTTTGTCTTTCAAGCAGCCTAAACCCTAGCAGTATGGCCGAACACGCTGAACAGCCTTACATCCGTCTCCAGGCGCTGAAAAGCCAAAGACAGATTGATTGTGGCAGGACAAACTTCTAGAACACTGCCAGACTGGACAAAGGTGATGACTGAGGTGCCCCGAGGAAGGTCTTGGTGACTGCTACAGTTCCAGCACTCCACATCAAAGATGGATGAAGATCTTCTGGGAAACTTCAGGTGGTCATTGTTGTGTGTCCCAGAAAATACTCATTAACTCTTTCGCAAAGAGTTTTATTAGACCATAATTTTTCTCTTTTATCATATTTATTAAATTGTAAGATTGTATTTCAAAAGTAAATAGATGATTGATACTGAATTTATTTTAATAAACATATCTATAAAGTTGAATTGTATTTTTTAGATATGTGTGTGGTGTCAGTTTAGTGCTGTCCATCAATATATATATATTCTAGACGGGGGCTTAATTTAACGACCAGAAAGGTAAGTGTTGGGTGGGGTAGTCTACTCTGTCTAGCTATTCATCTAGTAAGTGTTTTCTAGGCATCTAAACTCCCTTTTCAAATTTAGGGGATTTTCAGGTGGCTCTCTTTCTTTTACGAGCCAATCAAGTCTGCTTCTGAGTATCCAGAGACTCTATGCACCATGCATCAAAAGTTCTTGGTTTTTAAACTGCATCATGAGGGAGGATTTATACCCATATCTGCCACCAGAATAATGTAAAAAAAAACCTGTTCCATGATGGTTGTCTTTTTTTGTAATAAGAAAAATAACAACACATTCTTCCTGACCCTACAGCAGTGGATCAAAAGGCTAAGCTTCTTGGACAAGGTCAAAAGAAGGACTAATTCGCATGTTTCACTTATCAACAATACTTAATCATAAATATATGCAGGCTAACAAACATCTGCATCAAAACTATCTATCTATCTATTGTCTTCTTCACTTTTACCGGGTTGCAGCCCAGTGTCGTGGTTTAAAATATTTGTTTTTTTTGCCTCTCGCGTGATTTGAGTGACAGTTTTCTGGATCTTCTGGCCGTATTCAGCTACTCCATCTATCCATTTTTTTTCCTGGGTCTTCCTCTGGCCTTTCTTCCCGATGTTCTACTGTGAAAGGCCTTATAGGCAATCTGATCTGGTTGCATTCTTACTAAATGGCCAAACCACTTCATTCTCTGTCTTTCAATATGTTTCATGCATGCTCTTGTTCCAACTTTGTCTCTAATGCTGACGTTTGTGCCTCTGTCTCTTCGTGTATTGTTGGTGACTCTTCGGAGACATCGCATTTCACACGTAGTTACTTTTTGCATATGTGATTTGTTCATTGTCCACGTTTGGCACTGATAACATAATGTAGGGATGAAAATGCTGTTGAACATCTGTTGTTTGGCTGGTAACGAGATCTTTGGATGACGAAAAAGTGGGGCCAGTTGATAGTTGACTGCATTGGCTTTTTGAACTCTAGCCTGTATCTCTTTATCGAGTCTTCCATCTTCTGTAAATATGCATCCTAAGTACTTGATTTCTTGAACTTGTTCTAATTGTATGTCATTGATCTTTATGTTTACATTACTGTGTTTCTTTCCTATGGTGATTACTTCAGTTTTTGAGGTGTTTATTTTCATGTCAAATTTTGTACAGTTAGTGATCAATGTATCAACATGTTGTTGTAGTTTTTGTTCTTCTTCTTGTAACAAACATTGGTCATCTGCAAAGAGTAGTTCATTTGTAATATCTGTGTTTTGGTTTGACTCCTGTGCAATTTTATCCATATATGTGATGAAGAGTAGGGGTGATAGGACACATCCTTGTCGTACTCCTGATGTAATGGGGAACCAGTCTCTCATACCTTCCGTTGTTCTTACAGCGCTCTGGCTATTTTGATAGAGAGCCATTATGTTTCCCAATAATTGACCCGGTACACCATATTCTTCAAGAATGTTCCATAGTTTATTTCTGTTTACCCTGTCAAAAGCCTTCTCTTGATCAATGAATATAAGATTCTGGTGTTTATTATATTCGATTGTCTGTTCACAAATTTGCCGAATAGTAAATATTGCATCAGTGCAGCTCTTTCCTTTTCTAAATCCAAACTGGTTGTTACTTAATTGAGGTTCTAATATCACCCTCGCTCTTCGTTCTAATATTTTTGCAAACATCTTTCCTACATGGCTTTGTAAAGAGATACCTCTGTATGTTTCACAATCTCGTTTATCACCTTTCTTCTTCCATATAGGAACTATAATTGCTCTCTGCCAGTCAACGGGAACTTTCATTTCCTCCCAGGCCATATTGAATATTCTTGTCAGCCATTTTACTGCTGTTGCCTTACATGCAAGTATTATGTCTGTTGTAATACCATCTGTTCCGGCCGCTTTGTTTCTTTTGCTTTGCTCTAGGATCTTTTCAACTTCAGATTCTAATATATTAGGTTCTTGTTCTTGTCCAAATTTTATTTTATTAGACACTTGCATCAAAACTGATAACTGCAAATTGTATTTAATTTATGTAGATATATGTTCTTTAAACAAAGGGGCTTGAACTGGAGTGGTTCTATACCTCACCAACAGATTTATGGCACAGAATATTAACTTGTATAATGCAGAAGTCTTTAGGATATAGTTTAGCAGATCACAACCTGATACTGAAAAGCAATCAAGACCACTATAAATATTAGATGAAACCAACAAATAAATGGAGCCGAATTCTACACAACACCATCTGCTGGATTCCAGACATAAAAGGAGAAAAGTATTACATACTTCTTCTTCTTCTGTCCGCCTGAAATAAGTTGTCTATATCAGCAGTTTTGTCTTTTGTATAAATTTCACTGTCGTTGTTAGTTCATTCAGTGTTCCATAGAGTTTACGCTCCACTGTGTCACTAACCAATGTTAGTGTTAACATATGCCAGTGAAAGTGATTCTCCAGCTTTCGCTGGCATATGTTAACACTAACATTGGTTTTAAAATTATACAATTTAGAGTTCAATATTTTGTTCACGCTTTCCAAAACTACTGATGCCTTGCCAACATATGTTATAATTTCTGTGTATGTTTCCAAAATATGAGAGCCTGTATTTGTATCTCGTCACTGTTGCACCTAGACATATTTACCTCTAAGGGAGTATCCGTGACTAAGTGGTCAAGCTACTTGCCATGCTCTGAAGGTCGTGGGTTCATTTCACTGCTGTGTGGTTCAGCCTATGAGTGCAATGTTTACAAAAATTACTGGGAATCGACACCGTAGCTACAAAGTTCCGGCTTTGTGCGAGACTTTCAGCAGACAGCTAGCCATTCTGTGGAGAGAGACAGAGCCGTATAGGATAAAACCCAGTGCAATGAAGTTGATCCTCTCGACTTTAGCCACTAAAGCCATTATACTATCTTAAACAAGTATGGCTAAACCTAGGTGTCGCCTGTTGCAGTAAGATTTAAAACCTGCATGTGTTACCACCCAGTTATTATCAGAGATGTGATTGATGACAGTTCCATTATTCCACATCAATGATAGATGAAGATCCTCTAGAAAACTTCAGGTGGTAATTGATGTGTGTCCCAGAAAATACTCATTAACTCTTATGCAAAGACAGTTTTATTTGACCATAATTTTTGTCTTTCATTATATTTATTAAATTGTAAGATTGTATTTCAAAAGTAAATAGATGATTGAAACTGAATTTATTCCTGTTTTTCAACATAGTCTACCTGCCTTGCAACACACATAGTCTACTGATTCACAAGATTGTGGATGCCCGTCGGGTAAAAGTTTTTGGGTGTGGCCAGTAACTAAGTTTGCACCATCGACATCACCTCACTGTCATCTGCATATTTCTGACTCCACAAATGTTCTTTCAATGGGCCAAACTAACTAAGTCCAATGGTGCCAAGTCTGGGCTGTATGATTCAAAATTTCAAACCACAGAGTCTGTAGTGCATCCACTGTATGCGCAACCATGTGTGGGTGGGTGTTGCATGCCCCTAGAGTTTCGACAGGATTGTGGGCTTCAGCATGTTCAATGACATGTCACTGTAATAAGCACTAGTCGAGTTTCACCCCTTTACTGGAAATGCATCAATATATGGCCACTGACATCCAAAAGACGAATAGCATGACCGTCCAAGCTGAAGCCTGTGTCTTTTTATCACTGTTTAATGTTTAATTAAGAATCAACATTAGAGCACTCAGCATCCCCTTAAGTACTTCCTCCCCATCTTCAGCAGCAAGCGCAGAGTTCCAATTACAGTGGTCCCAACAGCAGTCTGATTGTATATCCACCTCACTTTTCCCCTGAGCACTGATCATCAACCAGATTTCTTGGTCACTCTTCGCAGTACCACTTTCTTTAGACCATGATGATCCATCTGTGCTTTCCCACTGTTCAGTCACTCTAAAGGGCCCTTACAACATCTAGCTTGTCATGGGTTGATCCACCACCAAGTTGTGCAGAACCAGCCAGTCTATCTGCCTGTTGCTTTCCCAATACATTGGCATTCCTTGGCAAAATATCTAAATGACGCCAGCTACCTGAGAACTCTGATGTGATGCTTGCCACTCTTCACAGAACATACCGGTCTCCACCTTTCTCAGCATGCCCTGTGAGTCAGTTACAACTAAGGCATGTGTGTACAGTTGATTCTTAAGCCAGTGAAAGGCTGCAATTACTGCCTCCACCTCTATTCTGAAAATAGGTGTTGTGGTATCATATGCCAGGTGTTGTTGCACGAAGCGACATCCATTCACTTTTGCTCCGAACTCCCATAACATTTCATCTGCCTCTCAACACAGAGCCATCTGTATAGATTATTACATCACCTGGGTCAGAATTGCCATGAATCAATCATTGAACTTCTGATTCTGCAGAGCCCACTGGCAGGTCACTGCACTCAAGGGCCAATGCGATCAGAACTCTACACAAGTCTGAATTTTGCTGGGACATTCTGACCCACTCCTCTCCTCGTCTAGTGTTATCAAGCCTGCACACATGTCTAATTAAGTCTTCAGCTTGCGCCATCCAAGACTTTCCTCTGTTCAGTCTGTGACTCACACAGGGATGCCCCAAACGGGGTACTCTGGGGGCAACACCTGTGGAGAAAGGGACAAAGAGGACACCACACAAATAAGGTAACATCTCGACCCACATAAAACAATGGCCAGTCATCCTAGAAAAAGGCCTGACGTCTTCCCTCGAAGTCGGAGTACATCTGCCCGTGAGGCAGAAAACGGCAAAAGCCAGTAAAACGGTTGTACACACAAAACTCAGGTCCAGGTAAAAGCCAAAAGTTCAAATGGGCGATTAACAGAGACTTTCTGCCGGAATTCACAGCCGGTGAACGAAGAAGAAGAAGAAGTCTGTGACTCTTAGCTCTGTTTAGTGCTTCATGTAGAAGGTATTTCTTATCTGTGGCTGCTCTGAGATATGACTTTGCTTGCAGCACTCTGAGCCTATCGGTAACAGTTGCAGTGCAAGGATATACCACCTATATACCACCGAGGAATCTCTTGTATATTCCAGAATTACCTTGAAGGCTTCAGTGTGTATACGTTCAGGTTTCATCAGCTGAAAATTTTATATGCTAAGCATTCCAAGTCCATAATCTATCACTGACAGAATCGAATGCTGATGTTCATCACAGATGTTATGATTTTCCCTTCCGTTTTTAAATCCCTCCACCATTCATACATTTCCTTTGAAACAAACCTCTGTTTTGCACCTTCATTCTTTGACAGAATTAAGACAGCACTCAGGACATTCTCATGCATGCTTATCCTTATCTTCAGCAGCCAGCGCAAAGTTCCAGTACTGATGGTACCAGTCACAATCTGGTTATATGTCTATCTTGCCTTTCCTCTAAGTGTAGTGAGCCAGCCAAACCCTCTGATTATACCTGTATGCCTCATTCTCTCCAGGCCATAATAACCTTCTATCTCTACTGAAAGGGCCTTGACCATATCTCCTTTGTCATATATCACTTCACCACCCAGTGGTGCAGATCCAGCCAGTCTGTTTGTCTGTTCATTACCCACCATGCTGGTATGCCTGGAGAAAAAATCCAACGTATACCCCACTAAAATGAATATTTTAATCTTTATGCAGATGTGATAGTTTCATTAAAAAACCCAATAAACAAAACTTCACTAGCATCATTAGTATTTATCACCATTTATCTATATTAAATGTTCCAAAACCAAGGAGAGTGGGCAGAAACAGATATATGCACTGTGCGATAACTGAAAAGCAGAAAGATGATTTCTTTGACGAACTGTCTGAAGAGACAGAGAAAGTTGAAGTAAACAACATATTATATGTAATGGGCGACTTCAACGGGAGAGTGGGTAATAACAGGAGAGAATAGAAACAGTTTTTGGGTCCAAATGCAGCTAAAAACAGTGATAGAAATGGAAATGGTCAAAGGCTATTAAAATTATGCAGCCAGCAGAGTCTCTATTACATTATATTATTATTTTTTGACCAGAGAGATTCACAACGGTATACATGGTACAGATGGGACGACACCTCCATCAAGAGTTAAACTGATTTTATATTACCAAGAGTCAAAAGAAGAAGGAGAGTTCTTGATGCAAGAGCAATCCCTAATGGTCTGTGTGACACCGACTATAAAATAGTTGACATCAAAATATCTCATCTTCAAGAAACACAACAAGAAATTTCATCAGGATAGCAAGTTTGAAACAAGAAGGAGTAAAAGAACAGTTACAAAAGAAAGTAGAGACAGTGTTCAAACAATTATCGCCTGTGGTGGGAAATACTGAGGATGAATGGAGTGTATATAAAACCACCTTGTTTAGTACTGCAGAAGAATTATGTGGGAAAATAAAGAGAGGAAGCAGAAGGGATTACAATAAATATTTGCCTTGGTAGTGTGAAGGAGTAAAAGAAGCAGTTAAGTAGAAAAGAGACACATAAACAGTGGATAAAATCAAAGAGAGGTGATGATTAGGTAAGCTATAGACTGCAATGAAGAGATGCCAACCAGAGGATCAAGAAAACAAAACAAGAATCCTGGGAACGTTTCGGAGAGTCATTAGCAGAAAGCGAAAAAACAGCCAGCAGAACATTTTTCAAAAGTAGCAAAAAATATGCAAAAAAGAGATGAGAGCTACAACCCAACAGTAGTAATTAATGATAAAAGAGAAAAACGATTAATAGAACCACCAGAGATGAGCTCTTCAAACCCTTAGGAAATTGCCGGTAAAGAACAACCAAAGATACAAAGCAACAGTGCTAGAACTTTATAACTAATGACTAAAGTAGTTAGTCATTAGGCAGTCACCCAAATAAAAAGCACCATGTGCTGATAGATTACCAACAGAAATAATTCAAGCAGCAGGTGAAAGCAAAATTATATGCTCAATAGAATATTCAAAGCAGCATGGATACAACAAACTGCTCCCATTGATTGGCAACATAAATAGTTGTACCACTGTGGAAGAACAAGGGAAGAAGCGACAATGCAATTAATATTGAGGCATCTCTCTTTTAAGTCATGATGGGAAAATGGACGCTAAGATAATAGAAATGAGACTGAGACCAGTGATAGAATCACAGTTAAAAGAAAAACAGATGGGTTTCAAAAGAAACACAAGCTGCACAGATGCAATCTTCACACTTAAACAGTTAATATAAAAGAACATCAAATATGATCAGAATTTATTTGTAGCATTTGTAGACCAGGAAAAAGCTTTTGACAGGGTTGATAAGACAAAAATTATGAAAAGTAATGGCTTGTTATGGAGTAAGTGAACACCTCATTAAAGTTTGCAAAAGCTTTTTTAGCGATTGTATAAGTGCAGCTAAAATAAACCAGGGAACATCTAAACCAGGGCTATTCAACTGGTGGCCTACGGAGGCCTAGCGAATGGCCTGCCGATCATGTAGTATAATTTCAAACAAAATTAAATCAATCAATGTTTCTGTATTACAGAAACAAAGCATACATGGAAAGAGAAGAAGGACGTAGAGCACGAGGTAGACCAAGAACAATATGGAAGGATAACATCAGAGAAACTCTACAACAGCACGATTTGCCTATGGTCGAGGCGGCCAGAAGAGCTAGAAACAGAACCTTATATCTCCCTCGACATCCATAGCAGTAAAAGAGGAAGTGAAGAAGAAGAAGTAGAAGAATGTTTCTGTATAAATCTTCAAAAACCAGTTGTGTCGAATGTGACAATATTAAATGTTTGTCAGAAATCTCTAAATGCGAAGATACAAGGCAATAAGCGCAAGAACAGACAATACCACAACTGTGGGAATGTCTCAGGCAGGGAAATTAAATTAGTTCATGGTAAAAGTTACTTCAAATTGCAGAATTCGCTTGTTTGAAGCCAAAGATAATAAAAGAAAGAAGGAGTCAAGTAACCCGTAGGGAAGGGAAGTAATCGTTCCACTGGACAGTCAATGAAGGTGAGATATTTATTAGACAGGATGCATATGAAAATATCAGCCTAGTCCAGATAGTTAGCGCTTAGGTTGTGGAGAAACTCTCCTTAATGGTGACCACTAGTAAACAAAGACTAATGACAATGGATGCTGCAGAACAGCAGTGACACTGGACACCGCAGAACACGTGCTAGTAATTTTGTTATCAGATTATAGTCAGATTTTTCAGTCACACACAAGTCACAGCCAGACGCAGATTGGGGGACGCAATTGTGTAGTAACAAAATGAAAAAGTAACTGTTACTGTTTTAAGTTATCTAAATTTTAATAATTTAGTTAAATACTTGATGCCAAAAAGCAAAGTGGGAACGTGAAAATCGTGCATTCAACAATGACTGGACACTTAAATATTTATTTATTTCACCAACTATGCCTAATTTTAAATTAATGTGCTTGCTAAGCAATGAATCTGTGTCGGCAGTAAAGGAGTAAAATGTGAAGCGGCACTTATTTACAATTAAACATGCTGATTATGGAAAATCATATCCAGAAGGATATCAAAGGTCGAGTCGTTGATTGCTGCTTATCGGCATAGCAGCAGAATTCTTGTGCGAGCTTGTACTCAACAAGAAAAAGCTTCAGCGGCTTCTTTACATGTTTTGTGGATTTTAGCCAAAAAGAAGCGGTCTTTCACTAACTCAGAAACAGTGAAAGAATGCATACTAGCAATTCTGGATGAAATAGCAGTTGATGATAAAATAAAAACAAACGTGGCACATGCAGTTCAGCAAATCACTAAGTCAGATACTTCAACCATAGAGAATCACAATTTTAAAAAGTGAAGTTTTTTAATCTTTAACTGACAGCATAAAGCCAGCAGCATTTCTGTCAGTTGCCACTGACGAATCTACAGACATCATAGACGTGGGATATGTTTATATGTGCCTTTTTTCGACGTAAAATGTTTTCGCGAAGAACTAACTTTAATAGCATTTGAAAATTTCACCACTGGAGAAGTTATTTCTGACAAGATTAAGTTTTTTTTCACAGAAAATTGACTTGATTTCAATAATATTTTGTATTGGTAACGGGCAGGGCGCCGTCAGTGAGAGGTAAGCACCACGGTGTGACCGCCAGACTTTCTGCAGTAGCACTTCAGAGGCAGTCGCTACATTGTCTTATCCATCAAACTGTTCTGTGCAGCAAAGATGAAAGAAACAATGAATATGATGATAAAAATAATACTCTTCATTTGAACCTCATCAAGTCTTCAGCACCGGTTATTTCGGCGGTTACTTAAAGAAACGGAAGCAGATTACAAAGACTTACTTCTGCACAATGACGTTCGTTGGCTGAGTAAAGGGAAAATACTTGATCGTTTTTGGAGTATCAAAAAGGAAATAATATGTCTTCTCGGAAACTGTTCTCATAACAAGGCAGAAAAGTATAGGAAAGTATTACGTGACAGTGCATTTTTGGCAAATGTTTGCTTTTTAAATGATTTGTTTGCTTATTTGAACACATTGAACTTGCAACTGCAAGTAAGACACAAGACAATCATTGATCTGGTTGAAAAATTGAACGCTTTTCGAGATAAGCTGCACTTGTTTGTAACAGATCTCCAAATAGCTAAACTTCTTCATTTTCCAAACCTGAAGGATTTTATTTCCTCAACACTGGACTCAGCAACCATAACTAATCGAATGATATATTTATTAAAAAAGCTTCAGAATAATTTCAGCAACAGATTTTAAGACTTCAGTATCCCAAACAATGTAATGTTTTTCGTTCGAGATCCTTTTTAAATCCCTCCTACGGGTAATTTTTCTTTGAATGCTAAATAGTTGTTATCCTCTCTTGATAAAGGTTCTCTGCAGTTAGAACTTGTGGATATGCAAAGCTCCAGGGCTTTGAATGAAGATTTTCAAGAAAGTGGTACCGTCAAGTTTTGATCCGAAAGGATTCAACAGAAGCACTTCCCTATTGCTAGAAAAGTTGCAGAATTCATAATCACCATGTTTGGTTCAACTTTCACGTGTGAATCAAGCTTTTCACATATTAATGTCATCAAGACAAACAGTCGAAGCTCACTGATCAATGACAGGCTGCAGGATTGCATGAGAATTGCTCTGACTTCTCACCAACCAAATTTTATAAAATTAGCTTAAAAAGGGAAATGCAACTTTTCCTATTAATTACATTTTGCCGTGTTATAGCTTCCGGTTTCTTCTGCACAAAGCCATATGAAACGAACTGTGGACAGTTATTATTATTATAATTAATAATATGGCAATGCAAGTTAAGTGACAATGCTAATGTTCATTTATAATTCAAACAACAAGTTGAAAATACGTGTATTTAAATTAAAAGTGAGTATTATATTATTTAATCATTACAAAAGAATGTAGTAGATTTTACATTATAATGGTTTACAACACTGTTTCATTTATATTACCGTGGTCTAGGTAGGGCTCCTAGGCGTAATAGTCTTAGAGTGTATTAAATTTACACATTGACAGTTTTCTCATTTGTAGTTTGTTAATAATCTTCCTAAACTTGGCTCAGGCCACTGGCCCCCGACGATCACAATTTTCAATATTTTGGCCCGCAAATTAAATTTAGTTGAATAGCCCTGATTTAAACCATTCAAAGTAACATCTGCAGTAAGACAGGGATGTGTCGTATCACTACTCCTGTTTATCACCTACATTGACAATATATGCAAAGGATGCCAAGCCCAGGAACGATAATAATAGTAACATCAATGAATTACTCTCTGCTGATGACCAGGCCTTGATTGCAGATATAGCCATGAATTCACAACAGCATCTCACGTCCATATATGAAGAATGCAAATCAAATGACATGAGAATCAACAGTGAAAAGACAGAAGTAATGTCTATAGGAAGAAAGAAGCAGGATCTAAACATGGCATTAGAGCACACATTTATTAAACAGGCATCTGGATTTAAATATCTTGGAACAACATTCACTGATGATGGTAAATCAGATGAAGAAACTGACATTTGATGCAGTAAAGCAAGCCAACTATTGAGACAGCTAGACCCCCTCTTACAGCATAAGGCAATCACAATCAGCACAAAAAGACATCTCATTCAAAGCATTTTCATTCCCACCCTACGCTACCAGTGCCAGACATGGTCACTCACATCAAAACATAAAATATAAATAGTAACCATGGAAATGAGGTGTCTGAGAAAGACTGTAGGAGTGACCAGAAGAGATCAAATCAGGAATGAGGTCATACGAGTTGGCACAGAACCAATTCTAAATTATACAGAAAGACAGCAAATCAAATGGTTTGCCCACTTGGAGAGAATGCCTTCTGATGTCATACCATACAAGGAATGAACTTAAAGAGGAGAGGGACAGAGAAAAATGTAGACCGAGAACAAGATGGAAAGAAAAACTCCTCAGCACCACAAAGTGTCTATGGTCGAAGCAGCCAGAAGAGCGCGAAGCAGGACCTTATATCTCCCTCGACACTCAAAGTGGTAAAAGAGGACATAAAAAAGAAATGTTCCATGTATGACTACAGCAGCATAAATGGCTTATGAACTTGGGGTGCTTGCCAACATTCAAGTTGGCCAGATGCTGCATGAGTGCAATGCTGCTATACTGGGATGGGGTTCAATGATCAAGCAAGGATCCCATATTAAAGAAGGGCATGTGTCTCTTGTGACATCGCTTCATAGATACAGAACTCCAAGAACTTACTACAAAATTAGAGACAGTCTGTGGCAAATATGGCATGGAAATTAATGCAAAGAAAAGCAAGATTCTGGTAAACAGCTGCAATAACCAAGTACCCAGCAACATACAGATAAAACGGATAAAAATAGAAGTTGAAACCTTAAAATATCTTGGCGCCCACATATGCAACGATGGTAGCTGTACCAATCAGATCACGACAAGACTTGATATGGCAACAGCTGTGGTGTCGCAGCTGAATACCATGTGGAAGAGTATAATCAGCATCGCAGTCAAGGTCAATATTTACAAATCACTGGTGTAGTCTATTTTCTTATACGAGTTGGACTCTCATTGTGGAAATGGAAAGGAGGATTCAGGCTTTTGAATGTAAATGCTATAGACGCATTTTACGAATTAGTTATTTAGAATCACAACAGGCTTCTAAGGGTAGAAGTAAACTTTCAGAGATGGACAGTGAAAAAAGATAAGTAGTTAAAATTTATAATTATTATGGTCTGTTTGTATGAAATACATGAAACTGTTACTTTATAACAATTACTTACCCTATTGTTTCGTGCTGAACTCATTGCTGGTCAATAGTACCAGAAGCAGGGGGGGGTGGCTGCCGGCGCCAGTCGTAGAGACAAGGCACTAGATAATGATGGTAACAGGTATGCGTGCAAAGGGTCCATGTTGTTTGAGGTGAGAGACCAGTGCAGAAGGTCCACGCTATGCACGAAGTTGTAAAGAACGTTTTTCTGGAGTTTTACGGCTATCAGTGGGTCATATGGGTGTTGTGGGATTCATGCATGGCCTGACGCTGGGCTGGAAGGAAATCCACGGATGTCTAATTAGTGCCTCTCAGTCAATCAGATCGTGCAGACGCATGTTCAGCTGTCTGTGAATGTTTAGCAATAATTATGTGTATCATTTTATTCTAGTGAAAGTTTAGATTGTTTATTAGAATTTGGTGTATCATTTGGAATGCTCCAGTTGAGTGTATTTAGTGGAGGCAAGACGTTGAGAGCCTAACGTGTTATTTGCCACTATGACCGACAGGAGTCGGGTGGTAAGTTGTAGCTGAATGGTGAGGACGTGATTGTGCCCTTCCTTGTCAGGGTTCTAACTCGACTGTGTGTTGGGAGACTTGGTGTACCTGGGGCAGAGTCTCTAGTCAGTCGTTACGTATAGGTTATTGGTGACCCAAAGTGTGGGCACATAACTAAAGCATTGATTAAGGCTACTGGGGACTACAGGAGTGGGACAATAGGCTGAAGATGTTTATGTTGTGGACTCGCTCCAAGTCAAGGCTAGATGTTCCCTTTCATGTGACACCACCTTGGAAGCATATCAGTATATATAGGTGGAGCATTAGATGGACAGTAGTCCTGTATCACTAATTCCTGCTGATCATCATACTGTGTTTCGTCCCAATAAATAGACTGATGCACGATTATAAAGATGATATTTAACGTGTTGTTAGCGGTTATCTTTGTTGGCTGTAAGATGTGACTATGTAAACTGTGTTAGTTAGGCACTCTTTGGTAGGGAACCCAATTAGGCGCCAGAAGGTCGACTTAGGAACTTTTATATAAATCTGGGTGAAGCGTTAAACATTCCCTACCAGATACTTGGCAGATATGAGGTCTCTAACCTCAGACCTCATACGTCAATGGGGTCCTGAGCCCCAGAACTAGTTTATACGTTAATGGGAGCCAAGCATGAGTGAAGACTTCAATGTTTCTTTAAAGCGTTTCTTTTGCCCACCCTGGGAACTTTTCCCTGCTATCCTCCGAATAAGCGGTCCTAAATTATTGAGGCCGGAAATATACCCTAACAGGGCCTGAGTCATATGTGAATTGAGGACCTCTTTCCAGCGACTATACTGCCACCGCCAAGAGTATCCCCTGCGCCGCATGTGGCGGCGCGGAGGGGGCTAAACTAGATGGCTGGGACTCACGAGCAAATAAAATGGAGGAAGCTGCAGGAGATGCGGTAGCTGCTACTCGTGAGTCCCAGCCATCTAGTTTAGCCCCCCCTCCGCGCATAGCAACGCAGGGGATACTCTCGGCGGTGACTTTAACTTAGCGGAAGCTTTTTTTGCGTGCGATGTAGTCACAGAAAAGAGGTCCGCAATTTACTTATGACTGAAGCCCTGTTAGGGTATTTTTTTAGCCTCGATAATTAAGGACCGTTATTTGGAGAATGGCCATTTTGCAACTCACCATAGAAGAAAGTCGGGCTCTCCTTCTAACTTCATCTCCATATTATGGCGGCCAAACAAATACCCTAACAGGGCCTCAGTTGTGTGTAAAATGCGGACTTCTTCCGACGAACACATTGCGGCAAAACTAGGATTACTGTCAGTTGACAATTTCGAGAAACGCAACACTACACACGATAATAGTGACATGGCGGGGAGTTTAGCCTCCAATATGCGCAGCGCGAAGCGGGGTGTGGGATAGTGTCAACGGAGCGGCACAGTCACAAAACAGGTCCGCAATTAACATATCGCTGAGACCCTGTTAGAACATTTGTTTGCCCTCGATAATATTGGCCCGTTATTCGGAGACGATCCTAGTTTGCCCACGATTTGTTCCTCGGCAGGCACTCTGCATTTTACACATGACTGATGCCCTGTTAGTTAGGGTATTTTTGTTGGGACGAAGTTCGAAGACGAAGAAGAGCCGAAAGTCGTTTGGAAACAAAATAAAAAGAGGATCTATCCCAACCTAAAAGTTGGCTGAAAAGGGCAAGACAGATAGCACTCAGTGTAGGTGGGAATTATCTGTAAACCGTAATCTAATTACTTACTCTTTTCATGAAAGAAACTAGAGATGAAAAAGAGACGTGCATCAGAACAAACATAACTCTTCTGTGAGTAGAGTCATAATCAGTGTTGCCACTTTTCTTTGACAAAAAACATCCAAAGCGGAGTAAAAAAATATATAAAAACATCTAAATTGTGTGTGAAAAACATATAGAAAAAACATCCAAATGGAAAGAGTCAAAAATTACATAGCAATCGATATGCTTTACCCTATAGAATCATGTCCTTATCTTTACTTAAGTCTGCCTTACAAGATCCACAGGATAAACTAGCTTGGAGGATGAAGTTGAACCTTTAGATCCAAAATGACTATAGTATGCTTTAGCTGTTCCAGTTTCTTTTAATACCCAGTCAGGGAGCTGATAAGTGAAACAGCCTTTTCCTACCCTTATCAGACCAAATTTTATTGTCAAGATAGCATTTAAGAAGTCAAATTTCATCCTGTTTCTTAGGTTAGATTTGATAAATTCACTCCAAATGAAAAACATTTAGAAAAACATCTACCATCTAAACGTCAAAAACGCAATCTTAATGCAAGGGAAAATATCTAAATCTGGATGTAAAACATCCAAAGTGGCAACACAGGTCATAATTGTTAACGTTTGTATGCTGTTATTAATAGTTTTGTTTTTAAATGTTTGTGGGACATTCCGGAATATTTTTTTTTCTAGTGAAGGTATTATAGATATATGTACACAGAATATTCTTTTAAAAATAGTTATTAACTAAGCACTAGCCTTGGTCTGAATTACACGGCTGCCAATGCTTCGTTTTTCCCCAAGATCAGGTTTTTGTTTCTTTATTTTAGTTGCGGTCCAGGTTTTATAGTTTTTAATATTTTTTTTTTGAAAATGTTGTGTTTTGAGTATTGTTGATTAAGAAACCAGGTTTAATTATATTAGAACATAATATTTTGGCTAAACAATCTGGATCGTTTTCGTTTAAGTTTGAACTAGAGCAGCCTTTGGCGACAGTCTATCTACAGTGTACTATATCATGTCGCGTCTAGAGTCTAGACAGGCGCTTCTGGCTTATACTGACGAGGGCGTGATAGACAGGAGATCGCCAGCACAATGCACAAAGAACTCGATCGAAATGCCGCCTGGTGTGATGGTTCCAATGCCTATGTCCATCCTTGAAGGCATCAGTGTCATGGTTCTCTTTGAACAATCACATTGTCAAGTCGGACTTACCAGAAGTGAAAATGCGTGATAATGTATTGATCAGAACCAATGTTATGACGTTTCTCAGGGTGAGGTTCGATTGCAGCTTGTCATTCAGGGAACACGTTGACCATGTGATAACAAAAGCACGCAAAGGTCTATCTGCAATGAGGATTATGGCTGCTTCCAATATCGAGCAAAGACTACTAGTACTTCTATTCTACGGTCTTGTCCTTTCCCCCATTGAATACGCTCTGGCCATCCTCACTGTCAGTGCTACCCAGATTGAACGACTCGAAAAGGTGCAAAATGAAGCCATGCGTATTATTTTGGGATGTACAAGAGACACATCCTGTGGAGCAGTGAGGTATCTACTTGACTTTCCAACAATGAACCAAAGGATCAGGATGTGGAGGGCTCGGGCATACCTCAAAATATGTGCTGATAAGAAACACCCACTGCATCAAGCGCTTTTTAGTGAAAAGGGCGACAGACTGAAGAGGGGAAAATCGTGGCTAGGTCGGGCAGAAGATGTTATTAGGCAAATATGCAGCCTAACCGACATCATACCTGGTGCAGAATGGATACCTGTGCCTCAGGCGTTTATTTGTACATTTTCCTGTATTGTCACACTCAACAGGCGATGTAGAGAAGAGAATCCTGTTGCTGTTAATGCAGAGGTCAACGCTCTCAACGGTGAAAATTCAGACAAAGCAGATGCACAAATCTATACAGACGGATCCGTTATACGCCAAAGAAGAAGCGCATGGGCATTTACAGCACGCTCAGCGGGCAGAACAGTCAAAGAAGCCAACGGCGCCTTCTCCATGACAACCAGCAGCATGACGATGGAGGTGATGGCAGTGACGCAAGCGTTTGCCTGGCTTGAAACTCAAAAATACACCCGCATATGTATACTCAGTGATTCAATGAGTATGATCCGGAGGGTTCAGGCAGGTTCAGTGCGAAGACAATGGCTTGAATCATTACAGAAGTCCACTGTTCGTGGAGTCACCTTTATTTTTGTTCCGGGACACGCAGGCGTCGATGGAAATGAAAGAGCTGACAGGTTGGCTGGATCCGCTATCACTACCGACGGTCGGCCTATGGATCATGCTGATATTATCAATGCCCTCAGAGAAATGGGAAGGATAGAGGACTTTGGTGGCAGTGAATCCACATCACTCGCCAGAATGGCAGACTTGGGAATTTTCGATCGGCACAGCAAAAAACGAGACGCACACCGGACACGTCAGAAGACTTGTTAATCAACATAGAACTGGTACTATTAGCTATCGGGGTTCATACTGAGGGGAGGATCTGAGCACCTATGGACATGTCTGGAGTGCAATGATGATAACCCAACTAACTAACTAACTAACTAACTTCTGGCTTATACTATCCACCCTTTGTCGCAGAATTCTTCTTCTTTTTCTTCTTCGTCTTTTTCTTCTTCTTCTTCTTCTTTTTCTTCTTCGTCTTCTTCTTTTTCTTCTTCTTCTTCTTCTTCTTCTTCTTCTTCTTCTTCTTCTTCTTCTTCTTCTTCTTCTTCTTCGTCGTCGTCGTCGTCGTCGTCGTCTTCCTCTTTTTCTTCTCAGCCTTTCTTCTTCTTCTTCTTCACTTCCTCTTTTACCGCTGTGGGTGTCGAGGGAGATGTAAGGTTCTGTTTCTGGCTCTTCTGGCCGCCTCGACCATAGGCACATCGTGCTGTTGTAGAGCTTCTCTGATGTTATCCTTTCATCTTGTTCTTGGTCTACCTCTTGCTCTACGACCTTCTTCTCTTTCCATGTATGCTTTGTATGGTATGGTGTCACAAGGCATTCTCTCTAAGTGGGCAAACCATTTCACTTGCTGTCTTTGTATGTAATTTAGAATTGGTTCTGTGCCAACTTTTTCTCTTATGATCTCATTCCTGATCTTATCTCTTATGGTCACTCCTACAGACCTTCTCATACATCTCATTTCCATGGTTACTAATTTTCTTTTATGGTTTGTTGTGAGTGACCATGTCTGGCACTGGTAGCACAGAGTTGGAATAAATATGCTTTGAATAAGATGTCTCAGCCTTTACCGGCTGTAAACTCCGGTGGAAAGTTCTGGTTGTTCGCCCACCTCTGGATTCAAGTCTTGTTTTATAACTTATTTTGCACACTCTACCTGTGTGGGTCTCGGGAAGCCATTATGGGTAAAACAAGAATAGACCCACTGCCTTCCCAACTAACATGTCGTAGGATTCGACTTATTGGGAGAGGGGATCCATTGAAGTCGAACTACATCTGCCTGAGATGTATGGAACCAAGAGTTTGAATACAATTAAGACTGATGTGTGAAACGGATATGCACGTAACACTCAGCTTCTGGAGCAAGACTCAAGTCTGAAGGTGGACGAACACCCTATACTTTCCCCCATAGTTTACGACAAAGAAGAAGCATGCACATCAGTTTTATAGATCTGGCTGATTAGTTGTTGTTGTTGTTATCGATCCAGCGGCGCATGAGCTTTCGCCCTTTGGCCCAATGCCATGTAGTGGAATTTGCATGTTTTCACAAGCTGTTCTTTTCCTCCGTACAAGGTGGGCTGATTAGTAAGCAGACTATAGGTTCTTGGCCTCTCAGGCAGATGCGCTCCGACTTTAAAAGAAACGATCCTAATTAGTCGACTTTTACGACATGCTTGTTGTGGAACGGTAACTCTATTGTTTTTCTCTCCAGATAACTAGGACTCTGGAACCCATAAGGAGAATGGAACTAGTGATGATAAACATAATTTGTGGACCATAGTCGTTATGTCGATACTACATCTATAGCAGATTGTTTTAATATCAGGATAACCAAGACATTATCAACTGATCAACATGCCATTGTGTTTGCTTAAGGAAAAGTTACCCGTGTATTTTGTGATTGCATTTTAGAATTAAAATGTGTGTATTTTAAAAAAAAAAATGTAAAACACAATTTGAGACCTTTCTCTTTTTGAATTGTGTCTGGAATCCAGAAGACAGTGTTCTATAGAACTGATCCTATAGGATTGTAGACGTAATCATTATTGGATGGCAAGTTTGGAGCAGCAGAAATTAATAATGACAGCAATTAATCCAGTAAAACTCTGTCAACATGAAATGAGAGTTGTTAGCCTAAAAACACTTGGAGACATACTTAGGATCAGATCAAAATACTTATAGCCATGTGCGATGAAAGTGATCTCAGAAATGAACAATATACAGTGGAACCTCGCTTAACGAGCATAATTCGTTCCAGAGTCATACTCGTTAAGCGAAACACTCGTTATGCGAAACAATTTTTCTCATATAAATTAATGTAAAATACGATAATGCGTTCCATGTAGAAAAAAAATACTCATAAAATTCTATGTATAAGTTATACTATAACATTTATTCAAATAAAATTATATACATATTTAAGGAGAGTGAATCATCTTCATCTTTTCTTCAAACGCGGAACGAACCCATATGGAATGCGAATTCCATTTGCAGGGGAAAAAAAGAAAAAGTCGAAATAATTATGATACATGGCTAATTATTTTTTTTTTTTTAACTAGAAAAATGTCCAGAGATTTGTTTTTGCCGACGCTTCAAAATTTGGCAATAATGCGACACAGCATTATCATTAAATAAATTTGCAACCCGTATAGCCACTTCTTAATTAGGGGCGATGCTTCTCAATGTAAGATGCAACAGTTTGCCATTTGCTTCAGCATTTCTCTTATTTCGCCAGAAAATTGTTGCTGTTTCTGTTTACCTCCTCCCTCCCTCCTCTGACAAAAAGCTTTCCTCCAAAACACAGCTCTTGGCTGTGCTCTTCCACAATCTCTTTGATATCATTGTTATCCACCTACAAACCCCGTGATAGGTGGCCAAAGACACAATCTCGTTGACTACAGGTTTCATGTCTAGAACCCCTAAAAGTCACAAATAGTACACATCACCTCTCCGGCCAAAGCTTCTTCCAAGCAGAAGTTAGGATTCTCTTGGTAACCCCTTCTCCCGCCTTGTCGATCATCTTGAGGCAGGCAACGATGTGACAGTGATTTTTCTCCAAAACTCTTTGAGAGTGAAGTTGGTCCCTTCAGTCACCTGAAAACAATGCTCGAATAGTGCTTTAATGTAGAGTTTCTTAAAGTTAGAAATAACTTGCTGGTCCATTGGCTGGAGTAACGGAGTGGTGTTGGGAGGCAGAAACTGGATCTTGATGAACTTAACTTCTCAAGAGAGGTCATCTTGTAGGCCTGGAGGATTCATGTACATATATCACAATATAACACAAGTTTGAGCAAATGTGTGATCACAAGCGACACTAGGATGCTACTGGAACGAGGGCTAAGCACAGACTGATGTAACATGCCCACAATCCGGGACTTCCGCTCTCCTCGCCACTCGTTATGCGAAACGTCGCTCGTTAAGCAAGTCATTCTTTTACAATTTGTTCTGCTCGTTATGCGAATTACTCGTTATGAGAGGTGCTCGTTAAGCGAGGTTCTACTGTACAACATGAATTCCAAGGGACCTCATAATCAGTTGTTTTTTAAAAAGTCGTGCAAACCGGGAACCAACAATGTTTTACGAATAATAAATTCCTGCAGGACCACAGTTGTGTACATGTTGACTGATTGTTCGTCTTAAGCAAGTGTAGAAGTAAGTCGTAGTAGTGATGCCTTTAATAATGCAGACAATTTTAATGATGGTGGTGACGATGATGATAATGATGTAATGTTATGTTATGTTATACAGCAAAATTTGGGCATTCCCCTACAAGCCGTCCTCTGAGAAACAGCAAATCCAAGGGCTTTATAATTTCACATCAGAAGTTGGTTTTTAAAAGTTTTCCCATCTCGACACGAAGGGGGGATAGACGTAATCAGCACATTTTCTCCTATGAAACATGTTGTGTCAAAGAAGCTTCATTCCATTAGCCAGTCCCAAAAATGGGTTT
>CAJHNH020003489.1:0-30286 GCA_905116865.2 Candidula unifasciata | reverse complement strand
ATATAAGTTTGTCTTTGCTTTTTCTCATTACTTAGGTCTCGCAGACATTATCTGTTACTTTATTACAATCTAAACCAGTTGCCATCTCTCTTTCAATGGAGAAAAAGCCAACAACGGCACTTTATCTTTAAAGAAAGAAGGAGGAAGCTCAGTCCTCTTGTAGTTTCTAGTGGAAGAAATGATGTATCAAGGAGCTTAAGCTTTGTTTAACAAAGTAAGTTAAGGACCCTTCACTACACCTTTAGGCGTATTGGGCATATAGGGCTAGATCTATATTTTATAGACCAATACGCACTCGTTGGGGTGTGGTTAACATCACACAGACTGTCTTTACTTCCCACGAATTCACGTGGTACCCATTTTAAGGCTGGGTCTACTGGGGAGCTAAGGTCACTTTTGACAAAAAGTCCCTCTCCGTCAGGACCTGAACACACGACCTTCCGATCCACAGACGAGTGACTAGCCATTACACTACGACGGCTCCTAATAATCTGCTGAATTACTAATAAACATCATAATACACATGAAGTAACATGATATGCATAAACATCATAAAACACCTTAAATAATATGATACGCATAAACATCATAATCCCCTTACAGTTTTGAGAGGGGGAGCAAATGGAGGAAAGGGCGGGCGGGCGGGGGGGGGGGTCTAAAAGGGCACATTCACCCAGTATTGGGCACCCTTTAAAATGCACTGTATCTAAGAAATCTATTTTTAACATCGCCACTCAACGTTCGCCATAACCAGCCACAGATAAAGGAGACTTTCGAGTTCAACAACTTGGGAAGTATTTGCCATAAAGCCACTGCAGTTATCTGTCAACCCTCTGAGTATTGGTTCTGGGGACCCATTGTAGGGAAAACAAGAATAGACTCAATGCTTCTCCAACAAGCATGTCGTAGGAGTCGATTATTTGGGAGCTTCAGAGTGCATCTGCCCGAACGGCAAGGAACAGCCAACACACAGATAAGCCAGTAACATGGATGTACATACATAACTCAGGCCCTGGCAACAAAGCAAAGCCCAAATGGGCGAAGAGCCAGGACTTTCCGCCGTGGAACAAAGATGAAAAAGATCAGTCAGCTCAAACGTCCAGCAGTTGTTAACGATGAAAGGTGGGAACAAAAGACAACTAATCAACATCATACTCAACCCCTTTTTGTTATTATTATCGTCAGAACTCTTGCAAATGGACACAGTGGTCAACACCTGTACACATCACTTCGTAAGACATGTTGCTAACCGAGAACTTGACCAACGTAGAAAGGATAGATTTTCCTTTGAAGTCGGAGTGCATCTACAGTTCTGGCTTTATATACTCGATACGCCTAAAGGCGGGAAAAAAAAGGCTCCTTGACTATGCTTGTTTTTTTTTTAAATCTATCACCTCTGTTGCTGTTGCCTGTTTTACCAGAGTAAACGCAATTTCCCAACCATGTCTGTTCCTCATCCCCCCCCCCCCCCCATTTTTTTTCCAAGCAAATCTTTACGAACACATTTCATATCTCAGTTTGTGTCTTATTTTTCAAATTTAGAAAGGGTTTTTTTTTTTTGCGAAGTATTTTTTTTTTTTTACAACAGTAGATGTTTTCAAGACCTTGTGATTGTTATCAATGTCTGTCATTACACATTGCTGTGATAGTAATATTATCAAAATTTGATAACGATTTTATCAATGTCCTTGTTATGCTGTCAGGATTGTCCCCGTGTCTCATGTTTGACATTTGTGTTTTTTAAGCCTCAAGGAAATTATCGTAAAACTCCAGGAATGTTTCTTCTTCTAATGCAGTTATCAAGGCATGCTATCAAATAAATGTGATATTTATTTTCTTCGCTATAAGTCTGATAGTTTCCTACTTCTTCTGTGTTCACCGGCTGTAAGCTCTGTCGGAAAGTCCTGGTTGCTCGTCCATTTGGACTGGCTTTGTACAGAAGCCTGAGATGTGCGTATACATATTTTTTACTGGCTTATTTGCAGGACGGGCAGATGCACTCCGACTTCGAAGGCAGCTTCTAATTAATCAACTCCAATGACATGTTTGTTGGGGAAGCAATTGATTTATTCTGGTTTTCCCTGGGAACCGGAACCCGCACGGGACGGGAAAGTCTGATAGTGAGAAGTCGATTATTCACTGGAATACCTCAGAAATAAGATAGACAGAGATATCTAGCACATCACCAACCATAAATTTGATGTGCAATTCACTATAGAGAGTTAACAGAACATCAGTCGTTTGAAAGATTCTCCATTATTTGCCTATTCTTTTATTCGTTCTTTAAGAAAATGAAGTCGACTATGTTCAACCCTGCTGAAGACAGTTTAAGTTATAATTATGACCTGGTTTTATTTGCACCAAGTTCAATGGCTTAAATGGCTTGTTGCGCCAGTGGTTGTGACTTATTGTCCGTAAATGTATGTGATGTCATTTCTGAACATGTATGTGTCCTATCTGTTAGTTCTGTGGTCCTTTTGGGGAAAAGGAAGAGGGGGGTGAGAGGAGCGTTTTGCGGTCCATTTTCCTGGCTGTGCTTCCTCTATCTGTGGGTGACTTACATACATGACTGGATTGTTCTTTTGTATAATGTACTAGCTGTACCCGGCCACGCGTTGCTGTGGCGTAATTTGACTACATGGAAAATAGAGAACATAGAAATGTGTCTTCGCTTCACGCTAGCGATGTACAGAGCAACAGCTAAACCACAGCTAATAAAACTGGTTACAAAAGTGGTTATTTGGTTATCACATGCTAAAGCTGTTTGTATTTTTATAGGAGACGGAAGTAAAGCTACAACTGTACTTGTAAATAACAAAGTAAGTCGTAAAAAATAGAAAAGCGGAGGTAGCGTTAGTAAAATATAAACAAATTAGGTAATGAGAACTTGAAAATCCCGTGTAAAGCTCTTTAAGTTCCCTTAAATTTAAGTCATTATCCCCTCCCCTCCCCTCTTCCACCGACTACTGCTCTCTCCCTCTTCGAAGGATTTGAAAATCACTAACTGGCGATATTTTGTTGTTGCTGTAACTGACATTGACATCCCTGTCCATCTGGACTAAAATAAGGAGCAGGAATTGTAAAAGGTAGTGAATAGGGCTAGTGAAATATTTACCACATCATCCTTCAAGTACCAGTACAACTACTAAAATAATGTCACTGCTATCTCTGTTACCATCGGAGTAGACAGAGAATCGTGAGCCAGAAGATTTGTTTCCGCATGGCTAGTGCTGTCGCCACAGACTGGTCAGGTTAGGATGTATAATTTCACTTGCCGACAGAAGAACGCCATAACCTTACCGGCGGTCTTCACATGAGAGCACTATGGTGTAACAGCCCAACCACAACTATTACTGCTGCTGCTACTTTAAGTGGGTAAAGCAGTTACTGTGACTTAAAGCTCTCTCAGTTAATAGTTTGCCCCCCCCCCCCCCCCCCCCCCTCCCCCCAAATTCACCGACAACTCTTTCCCACATTGAAGTAGTTGGGAGGGAAAAAAACGACACTTGAAAAGCAAATGAACACAGGAAAAAAACACCATAATTAGGAAATGAACGCCATTGTAAACAGCACAGCTTAAAATTCCAACACAGATGAAATAACTAAATCTAAATGAAAATAAATGGAAATCTATAAAATTTCAGCGTAACCATGCAATCGGAAAGTTTAACAATGCAATCATAAGTATGCGAAATGGTCAAATTTAATTATCAAATGGTTTACCCATTTACTGGGTTTTTTTTTTTTTTTTTTTTAATATTAAGGCAACATGGCTAGTGCTGTCACCACGACAGAGCAGATGAGGATATTATTTTAGTCCGGGGTAAAAAAAAACATTAACTACTGCGGATTCGAACCCAGGTCTACCGCACTTGAACCCAGTGTTCTAACCATTCGACCAAGCAGCCACTTAAGCGGAACAACGAAAAGAGAACACAACTATTAGACATATGTGTCCCTACCACTGTGTCGCGATTAAAACACAATTCAAAACCGCAGGCAATTGTTTTCTCGTAGACAGATACTCCAGATATATTAATGAAATAGAAATCGCACGTGTCTAACACGGTTAATGAAGTTAATGTCGCAGTCACTGTCTCCCCCGACGTCGAGATAGTCCTCGATTGCCCCCCCCCCCCCCCCCCCCCCCCCCCCCACCCCCCCCCCCCCCCCCCCCATCGAAGGTTGTTTGAAAAAAAAACAGAAAATAGAAATCGTGTTTAATATGTTTATTGTGGCAAATATAGAGATAGTCTTGTTTGCTCTACCACGACCTACTCTATGTAGAGAAGGCGTTGGCTGCACGTAACTCGCCGGCGAATGGTAAATACGGCGCATGCGCAATTACTAACGTGGCTATAATTAGAAATCACTAAAGTTATAAATATTAGTTGCGTATATTTTGGCATTAATTGTGGTCACCTATCTCTAACAGTGACAGGTTGAATTTCAAACCACGACGGTTAAAAATCCGGTATCACAACAAACATATCCTGAAAATTTCAGCTAAATCGGTTCAGTAGTTTCCGAGTCTATAGGGAGCAAACAAACACACAAACATTGATTTATATATATATAGATGTGCTGATGGTCTTCGGGAGGTATTGTGTCCTGTCGTCTGTTCTTGAAGTCCCTATCCCACAACTCAATTTTTTGGGGGCAAGGGGGTCGGCCTTCTTTTATTGTGGGATCCTGATATGGGTCAACCGTTTTAAGGATCATTGTTGTCCTCTAAGCGTAACAGGCCAGTACTAAGACTGTTGTTATTGCGGCTATGCCCCGACAGATCTTATTGTCTTGACTTTTGAACGTCTTTAATTAAAAAAAAATGATGCATGACCTAGCCTAAGGTGATCTAGGATGTGGCGAATTTCGTTGTTGAAAAATAATTTGTTTATCCTTGGCGATCTTCCTCCACCTACACGCTCAGGCTTTTATGGCATTTGTCCACAATTTTGTCTGTCAGCTCAGGCTTCTTCTGTCTGCAGCCATTCCTCCGGTTACGGTTCTTTCACAATTATTGTGCAGGGCTAAACAGTCGAAGAAAGGGAGGCTACTGCAATGGTTTCTGAAATCACGAAAGTTTAGTCGACCAAAATCAAAGTTTATGAAACTTACGTTCTGAAAACGCTCCCTTACGGCAGCGAAACATGGACTCTATAGCCTCCTCAAGTAAAAAGACTGAATACTTTCTACATTCCCTATGTAAGATACATTCTTTATATCTCATGACGAGCCTTTGCTTCCACAGAATATCTATCCAGAGGAGCATGAGTACCAACAGTGTACTTTATACATAAGAAACTTTGTCTGGGCTAGTTAAGACATGTATCCCGCATGGGGGATGGTCCTACTCCAAAGAATCTCCTGTGTGGTGAACTGGTGAATAGGTGTGCAGTAAAGTGCTGGAAAGTCCAAACCAACGCAAGGCACATGGCCCGCAGCTGGGATCGAACCTGGCATCCCGGCATTACAAAGCGTTCGCATCGACTTAGCCACAGAGCCGACTCGAGTGCCAATACCTGCATAAAATATAGATCTAGCCCTATGTGCCCAGTACACCTGAAGGTGTGGAAAAGGTTCCTGCACTTCAACTTTCCCTTTTCCTGGTTGTCGACGTACTGTCTTGTTTGGTTTCTCTCACATACATTTTACTTCTCACTTGCCTCATAAATCGTATGCCTACTGTCTTTAGTTGATTCTTTGGTTGCCACTTTGTCCTGGCGATTCTTGCTCTAACAGGGTGGGTTTTTATAGCTGGTCCCTAAGAGAGGTTTCGTTCTGCAGAGGATTTGCTACGTGATGACGGTGATGATGATGGTGGTGATGATGATGGTAATGACGATGGTGGCTATGGTGATAACCTCATTAAATACTTATAAATAACATATAAATATATCTGAAGTAAAGTTAAAACTCCTGCATTTCCTTTGTAGTTTCTGTTTCAGATCGCTGCAATGCATTCTTTTAACTGGTTGATAGTGACAACAATCCTTGTTGCCTTGGCTACTGCACAGTATGACGCCGATTTCTGCAGAAAGTATTTAGACAAAGTGGATGATTCTAGCACGATCAATGGTAAGTCATTTGTTTGTGTCAATGTGTGTGCGTGTGTGTGTGTGTGTGTGTGAGAGAGAGAGAGAGAGAGAGAGAGAGAGAGAGAGAGAAAGAGAAAGAGATTGTTTGTTTGTTTGTTTGTTTTATACATATCTATAATGAATACTGAGAATTCTTGATCAGAAAACACATTCTGAAGGCCTATGGTTATCCGTAAACTTCTCTGTTACTAGACATCTACGTGAGTATTTTAAAACAGGTACAGACTTTCTCTCTTTTCAGACATAAGTAAGTAAAGTAAAGGTCCCTTTTCCGCGCCTTTAAGCATATAGGGCATATAGGGCTAGACCTAAATTTGTATGACTAATTGGCACAAGATGGGTGATGTGGTCAGCTTTACGCCGGCTACCTTTACTTCCCGGGACTGCAACCGATACCCACTCAAGGCTAGGTCGGCCTGGGAGTCAAGGTCATTTTTGAAAAAAGTCCAGCTCCATCAGGGAGCGAACCCACGACCTTCCGATCCGCACGCAAACGTCTAGCCGCTACGCCACGGCGACTTCCCTTTCCAGACATGGACCGTATTAAAAACCAGTTATTTATCATCACTATCACCGTCATCTTGTTGTACCGCCTATAAGTAGCAAAGGGCCCAAAGTCTACTTCTCCACCCCCTTCTCTTGTGTGCAATCTTGTCGATATCATGAACAGAATCGAGCCCTGCGTCTCTAGGCTCTCCCATCAGTAACTGAAGATTCTTGTGTGGGTTCCGGGGCCCCATTGTGGGGAAAACAAGAATTGACCCACTGCCTCCCCAATAGCATGTCGAAAGAGTCGACTAATTGGGGAGCCTCCTTTGAAGTCGGAATGCATCTGCCTGAGAGGCAAGGAATCAACAGTCTGCATTTAAATTAATCAGATCTGTAAAACTGATGCACACGCAACACTCAGGTTCTGGAGCAGGACTGATTTTCAGAAGTGTACGAACAACCAGAACTTTCCACCAGAGTGTACAGCTGGTGAACACGAAGAAGAAGAAAAAGAAGAAGAAGAAGAAGAAGAAGAAGAAGAAGAAGAAGAAGAAGAAGAAGAAGAAGAAGAAGAAGAAGAAGAAGAAGAAGAAGAAGAAGTAACCAAAGACAAGAAAAATGCAAGACAAATTTATATATAAGGTCGAGTAAAAGTAGAGGTTGGGTTTCCTAAGCCCGTAAGCGTATTCGATATACAATGCTACAGCTAAATTTTACAGACCAAGCGATACCCGCTGTGTGAGCATCACTCAAGCCGCCTCTACCTCCTAGAACTTTACCTGATGCATTTGAAACAAAATCATGCATGCTAATTTGAACCCACAACCTTCGTCTAGGCCCTAGGCAACATTGGCTCCCAAAAATATTTTCTCTGATTTTCATGAAATATATCTTAAATATATCATTCATTCATCCATTCATTCATTCATTCATTCATTCATTCATTCATTCATTCATTCATTCATTCATTCATTCATTCATTCATTCATTCATTCATTCATTCATTCATTCATTCATTCATTCATTCATTCATTCATTGTCATAGCGTACCATTACATATCACATTCCGCTCCATACTGTGCACTCACTAAGATCTCACTGATGTAATCCAGTCCAGCATTTTTGGCAACTCTCGTTAACTTTCGCTTTAGGGTTTCTCCTGGGCGTCCTTGTTTCTGCAATTCCTCAGTTTCCAACTTTAATATCTGTTCATTACAATGCATTAACAGAAAGGCCAACCCGGAAATTAAAAAGAATTGATGACCTTGCCATAACAGCTAACAATCAAAAAGATAGAAGCCAGCAAGATCCTTTCATGGATAAGAAATACTATGGCTGTGATACCAGGAGTCCTCCTATTGCACACTCCACGATGTCTGCCATACCCCGTCGTATGCGGTCACACTAACCCACTGTACCCGCCCACCCCATGTCCCACAATACCCCCTTCCCCACCATACTTAATACTACCTTATCTCACACCTCAGGCCTCTACGTTACCTCCCTGCTACTCACTCTCGCCGGACTCCCCCCCCTCTCCCACCCACCCCAAGAAATATGACTTACCAGCCTCCTCCCTCCCCCTCCCACCCACCCCAAGAAATATGACTTACCAGTCATCCCCACCCACCCATAACCCGCCCCAACTGAAAAGAGATATACTAAGAAGGAGACAATAACTAAAACACTAACCAAATCATAAAGAGCAAAACTGAACATGGGTAAAAATGACTAACAGATTAAAATGTTATAAGACAGAGATGGTGTCATGAGAAAAATGAAATGAAGAAGATTAAAAACCAATAAAAGAGAAGGAATTAAATTGTGTTAAACAGCCTCAACTAGCCAAGACTAACCATCCACTTATAATAGTGGATATTGAGAAAGTGTCGCATATACAAACCAAAAGACCTAGACAAGTAACCAAAGTGCAGATAATACCAAATAGGCAGAGCTATAGGGCAGTATAGGGTATATCATATACAACACTGGTATCCATTAAAGGCTTGGTCAACCTGAAAGCTAAGTCACTTTTGAAAAACAGTCCGGCGCCGTCTGGATCTGAGCACATGGCCGCTACACCACGACGGCTCATTTGGATGTATGTCTGTATATACATGTGCATGCTGTGTATGCAAACACATGTACATGCATTCCCGCGTGGGCGTGCACACTGGTATGTGTGTGCGTGTGTGTAAATATTTATGTAATTGTAAATGTATGAATATATATGTGTGTGGTTGTGTGTGTGTGTATATATATATATATGGTGCCTACCGATCCCCTCTCCAACTACCATCACCAGGTACTAGTGTACCGCTCCAAGCCACTAGTCTAGTTGCAGTTAACATTTGTTAGCCAACAGATTTGATACAAAGAAACCAGACCACAGTTATAGCCGATACTGCTCGCAGTAGGTTGAACGTGGTCGAATTTTTTTTTTTTTTTTTTGGTTATCATAAGTGGACGGACAGACAATGCCTGTTTTGGTGTCTAGCTCAGTGTCTAATGTAGCGCCATCTTCTCTGTCTTAAAACTGTTGATACCATTTGTTGTCCAGACGTTTCTCTTACTGCTTCACACCTCTTGAATTCAACTCATTATATTTTTACATGTATAATTTGCCTCAGCTGAATTTTCATTGAGAAAACCAGTCCAGGAAAAAAAAATGAGAACTCTTGTAACTGTGTAATACGACCAGTGGAAACACACAGACCGACGCTAATGAGAGAGAGAGGTCGAAGAATCTGGACTGAACCCTATCACTGATATCGACAGGATTACGGGAGATATAGTTAAACTGAGGAATAGACTGCGGGCCCATTGTCATTTCTATACGGCACACTGTGATGATGATGATGATCGTGTTTTCCTTTAAATACATCTGCTGTTTACATGTTTCTTCAAATCTTCATTGCATATTTTTGCTTTCATATTTTAGTTGATTAATTGTTGTTGATGCAGTCAGATGTAGGATGCTACTGTTTATTAAAGCTGCTTGTTCTTTTCTTCGCTGTTGTCCATCTACAGGAATTAGGCCGGATTTCTACGATAATTTTTATCTTTTCATGGAGATGAAAGACATCTTGCAGCGCTCCACAATTTACATTGACGAATATTATTCTGAGGTTTGTGAATTCGCTTTGTCTTGTCTTGTAGAAAAGTCTGGACAGTTTTAGCTTGGCCTAAACAACAGAATAGGAGAGGCTAAAACTGCATTTTATGGAATAAAGAAACTTTTAAGCAATAAACACAGGTCATTGGATTTTTTAAAAATTATTATTGCATGCCATATAGAGACAGTTTTAACATACAGCTGTGAATCCTGGACAATGAATAAACATGCTGAACAATTTCTTGGGGTCTCATAGATGTTACAAAAGAATTCTTAGAATTAATTTGTTTTTAACTGTCATACTGCCTGTATTATAACACTTTTGCGGTGTAGGCAGGAGAGTCTTTGAGCCTGAGGTATTACATGGCTAGTGCTGTCGCCACGACTGTGCAGTTGGGGGTTTTAATTTTGCCCCCGACAGAAAAAAATCCCCAGCCTTACCGATGATTCGAACCCGGGTCTCCCGCTTTAGAGCCCAGCGTTCTAACGGTAAGGCCGGCCGCTCCTATGGGCGGTCAAAAAAGAGCATCCCAGCTGTTTTCAAAGAGGCAAGGGCTTGAAGACAACTTATCGCAAAGATCAAAAAGAGACCGTCATCATTTTTGGGGTCACGTTATAAGACGAAGAAAACCGAAACATTCATTACCTGATGAGCAGCAGCTGGTCAAGTGATTATAGGCCTGGTCTCGCCCGGTACACCCAGGTTCCAACCTCGGAAAGAAATTAGGATATTTTTGTATCTGTCGTGGGGTAAACTAAAAATCCTAAACTGCACAGTTTGTGGCAACAGCTTTATCTACGAGGTCTTGAGCCATCAGGCTCTGGCAACCCACTGTCCTTTATCACATTAAAAAGTTGTAAATTTAGGTCGAAAGGACTATCTTTCACGCTATCAGGCGTATTGGGTACTTAGGGCTAGATCCATATTTTATAAACCTATCGACATTCACTGGGTGATATGTCGAAATCACGCCTGTCATCTTTACTTCCCATTGATTTTCCCTGGCACCCATTTATGACTGATTCAACCTGGCAACCGAAGTCATAAAAAAAAAGTCTAGCACTGGCCAGATTTTAGATCATGACCTTCGAATCCGCAGGCAAGCGTCTAGTCGCTACACCACGACACCTCCCAAATTAAATTAGTATGGACAATAAATTATTCATTAATCCCGGGACGTTTGTTTCGACAGCAAGCCGAAATGATCTACGGAACAGAGAGAGGAAAAGCGAACCAAACTCAGTTCTGGGTCGACGCTAAAACCAATGAAATCTTGGATGGACCAACATCAAACTGTACGTATAACTGTCAGTACTGAGCCACGCAATCTTCTGTCTTTCTTCTGTTTTAAGATTGTTGTTATTTACTTAACATGTTGCGGTGTGTTCGTTTTAACTTTTCTGTCTTTCCAGACGATAGTGTTAATATTGTGCTATGAGAGAGCATGGAACTCACAACCAGTGGCGCTGGCGAGTGTAACTAGTGCTAGGTGTCTTTTATACTGTTTGGACAGTATTTAGACACCATCTATTGTTACGTTCACAAACATATATTCTCATATACCTAATCCCCTGTGTGGGTTCCGGGGCCCCATTGTGGGGAAAACAAGAATAGACCCACTGCCTTCCCAAAAGCATGTCGTAAGAGTCGACTAAATGGGGAGCTTCCTTTGAAGTCGGAGTGCATCTGCCAGAGAGGCAAGGAACCAACAGTCTGTATTCAAGAGAATGAGATCTGTAAAACTGATGCACACGCAACACTCAGGTTCTGGAGCAGGACTGCTGTTCAGTAGTGGACGGGCAACCAGAACTTTCCGCCGGAGTGTACAGCTGGTGAACGCGAAGAAGAAAGAAGAAGCTATACCTAATTTATAAGGATTTTTAAAATATATATATTCTAGGTCCTGCAGTTTCTAAGGATGACAGCAGACGACAGTTTGTGTGCTGCAATGTAGTAACTTTCAACCGGTACTCTTAATGCCACGTGAGACTACACGTAAATCGAGAAGACTGCTTGAATTGTAAAAATCCATTTTATTAGCAGCAAGAATTAAATCTGAAGCCGTCAACAAATGATATATCTTAAAATCTTTCACATTAACTATGCAACTGTAGCAAGAAGTATAGTAAACCCACTTCGACCATTGAAATGTAGAATTTAATAAGCTCCAGCAAATGAAGAGATCCCAGGGAGGATAAGAAAATCAAATCCTATAATGGCACTCTCAAAATGCTCTCAATCTTTTTGACATTAAACACAGCCACATAGGAGGCTGCTGCACAGGCAGTTCTGTATGGTGTACATCCCTCAGACATGGTGCATCTGCCTGCCAGGCAGCGGATGTTTCACAGGCGGAGAAACGGAGGCAAACTAGTAAAATCCGTATCGCTAATCCCACACTTACTGCGGCTTTGGACCTATCAGCCGCCTTCGTTCTCATAACCATTGATCGCTTAGTTAGTTAGTTAGTTAGTTAGTTAGTTAGTTAGTTAGTTAGTTAGTTAGTTAGTTAGTTAGTTAGTTAGTTAGTTAGTTAGTTAGTTAGTTAGTTAGTTAGTTAGTTGGGTTATCCTCATTGCACTCCGGACATGACCATAGGTGCTCAGATCCTCCCCTCAGTATGAACCCCAACGTCCGATGGCTAATAGTACCAGTTCTGTGTTGATTAACAAGTCTTCTGGCGTGTCTGGTGTGCGTCTCGTTTTTTGCTGTGCCGATCTTAATTCCCAAGTCTGCCATTCTGGCGAGTGATGAGGATTCACTGCCACCAAAGTCCTCTATCCTTACCATTTCTCTGAGGGCATTAATAATATCAGCATGATCCATAGGTTGACCGTCGGTAGTGATAGCGGATCCAGCCAACCTGTCAGCTCTTTCATTTCCATCGACGCCTGCGTGTCCCGGAACAAAAATAAAGGTGACTCCACGCACAGTGGACTTCTGTAATGATTCAAGCCATTGACTTCGCACTGAACCTGCTTGAACCCTCCGGATCATACTCATTGAATCACTGAGTATACACACGCGGGTGAATTTTTGTGTTTCAAGCCAGGCAAGCGCTTGCGTCACTGCCATCACCTCCATCGTCATGCTGCTGGTTGTCATGGAGAAGGCGCCGTTGGCTTCTTTGACTGTTCTGCCCGCTGAGCGTGCTGTAAATGCCCATGCGCTTCTTCTTTGGCGTATAACGGATCCGTCTGTATAGATTATTGCATCTGCTTCGTCCGAATTTTCACCGATGAGAGCGTTGACCTCTGCATTAACAGCAACAGGATTCTCTTCTCTACATCGCCTGTTGAGTGTGACAATACAGGAAAATGTACAAATAAACGCCTGAGGCACAGGTATCCATTCTGCACCAGGTATGATGTCGGTTAGGCTGCATATTTGCCTAATAACATCTTCTGCCCGACCTAGCCACGATTTCCCCCTCTTCAGTCTGTCGCCCTTTTCACTAAAAAGCGCTTGATGCAGTGGGTGTTTCTTATCAGCACATATTTTGAGATATGCCCGAGCCCTCCACATCCTGATCCTTTGGTTCATTGTTGGAAAGTCGAGTAGATACCTCATTGCTAACCATTGATCACGACTACTTTGGATCAGAAGTGGCCTTCATCTATCGTCGGCAACATAGTTACTATCACCACTCTTTCTAACTCTATCATTAGTATCACGTGTATGTCTTAAACTTGTTCTTCTGTTCCCACAGCTGTGTGTCTAGATACACCTCTCCTAGGCTCTACAATCGCTGAGGCACTGGGAGCCACAACAGATGCTACAGGGGACGTCACACTCAATACACCAGAAGGTATGAGATAGCATCATGTTATGTGCATTCAGCTACTTAAACGTTTAGTACTTTGCAGTTAGACGGACCCCAAACCCTTCTTTTTTTCAACCCCCCCCCCCCCCGCCCCACCCAAAAAGAAACAGACAGACAGACAAACCGACCGACCGATTGACCGACCGACAAATAGACAGACAGATAGACAGACAGACAGCTAGATAGACAGACAGACAGACACAGACAGATATTAAGACAGACAGACGTTCGGACGGACGGACGGACGGATAGATAGATAGATAGATAGATAGATAGATAGATAGATAGATAGATAGATAGATAGATAGATAGATAGATAGATAGATAGATAGATAGATAGATAGATAGATAGATAGATAGATAGATAGATAGATAGATAGATAGATAGACAGATAGATAGATAGACAGATAGATAGATAGATAGATAGATAGATAGATAGATAGATAGATAGATAGATAGATAGATAGATAGATAGATAGATAGATAGATAGATAGATAGATAGACAGATAGATAGACAGACAGATAGACAGACAGACAGACAGACAGACAGACAGACAGACAGACAGACAGACAGACAGACAGACAGACAGACAGACAGACAGACAGACAGACAGACAGACAGACAGACAGACAGACAGACAGACAGACAGACAGACAGACAGACAGACAGACAGACAGACAGACAGACAGACAGACAGACAGACAGATAGATAGATAGATAGATAGATAGATAGATAGATAGATAGATAGATAGATAGATAGATAGATAGATAGATAGATAGATAGATAGATAGATAGATAGATAGATAGATAGATAGATAGATAGATAGATAGATAGATAGATAGACTAGATAGATAGAACAGACGACAGACAGATAGACAGATAGATAGATAGATAGATAGATAGATAGATAGATAGATAGATAGATAGATAGATAGATAGATAGATAGATAGATAGATAGATAGATAGATAGATAGATAGATAGATAGATAGATAGATAGATCGATCGATCGATCGATCGATCGATCGATCGATCGATCGATCGATCGATCGATAGATAGATAGATAGATAGATAGATAGATAGATAGATAGATAGATAGATAGATAGATAGATAGATAGATAGATAGATAGATAGATAGATAGATAGATAGATAGATAGATAGATAGATAGATAGATAGATAGAGAGAGAGAGATATATATAGAGAGAGATAGAGAGAGATAGAGAGAGATAGAAAGAGATAGAGAGAGATTGATAGACAGACAGACAGACAGACAGACAGACAGACAGACAGACAGACAGACAGACAGACAGACAGACAGACAGACAGACAGACAGACAGACAGACAGACAGACAGACAGACAGACAGACAGACAGACAGATAGATAGATAGATAGATAGATAGATAGATAGATAGATAGATAGATAGATAGATAGATAGATAGATAGATAGATAGATAGATAGATAGATAGATAGATAGATAGATAGATAGATAGATAGATAGATAGATAGATAGATAGATAGATAGATAGATAGATATGATAGATAGATAGATAGATAGATAGATAGATAGATAGATAGATAGATAGATAGATAGATAGATAGATAGATAGATAGATAGATAGATAGATAGATAGATAGATAGATAGATAGATAGATAGATAGATAGATAGATAGATAGATAGATAGATAGATAGTCATTGATTATCAGCTCATACTTTTCAGTGGCACTTGGTTGGCATAAAAAGTACCAGGTAGAAGCTAAGTACTGGGGTCCTGACACAGCAAGAGGTACGTTTTTTATTTCCCATATGATAATACACAACTCACCACATAATTTCTCTTCCTCCCACTTCTCTCTCCTACTTCAGTATTCCCCATATCTCTCTGTCTCACACCCACTAACCGGAACAAATCCACTCTACAGTGGGAAGATTTGTTCATTATCCTTCTCTTTCTTTTCCACCTTGCACCTCGGTGAAGTGTTGGGGGAAGTTCTAACGTTCGTTGATGAGCTCTGTCAACAGAACTATTAGGAATGATGTTTATTTCTGTAAGGCTGTTCTTTATGCCATCGTTCCATATTTTCCGAGGTCTCCCCCTGTAATGTTGTGATTTCCGATTCCCGGGGAAATCCCAGAGAGTTCCCGATGGGGAGGAAAAGGTCGGATGACCCGTGAGAAAAGAATAAAAACGGGATAAGTGGGTCTCGTGTGTCTCATGGTGAACGAAGTGAGGGACACAAGAAAAGCATGAGATGTGAGCGGAAGACGTACACCGGGAGACAGAAGTAAGACAGTTGAAGTTCGGCCCTGACTGAGAGAGGACGCATGAGTGGACGCTTGAGAAGAATAAATGATTTGTGCAGCGAGCGTTATATTTCAATAGGAGGACTGAAAGTTTTTCCACACGTCGTAATGTCAGATACCAGAGTTCGTGAAGGATAGATGGATGGTTCGAGAGACGCTGATGAATTCCTGTAGTGTGTGGGAAGTCCGACCAGGTCGCTAGATTCAGCCAAGCAAGACGAGCACGAGGAAGCGTGAATGTATGTGTGCGATAACTGGCGATTCAACGAATAAAAGAAAACAACTCAATATTCGTTCATGCTGTGTCGTTTCAACTCACTGTTCGTCTGAAAACAATGTAAACAACACATACCCCTAGATGAGCACATTACACCCCCCCCCCCCTTTCCCGCTCTATACTCAATGTAACGTTTCAATGTGGCTCGTGGTAGATAGTACCAGGGCATTTTTGTTAGGTGTCCAAACCGCTTCTTTTGCTGTATTCTCATGACCTGTAAGACTGGCTTTATTCCTAGCATTCGTCTGATTTCGTGATATCGTATTCTATCTTTCCTTGAAGCTCCTGCAGCTCTTGTAAGATTTATTCACTACTGTGATTTAATATGTGTATTGTGGCTGTATGGTCAGTGCAGTAGATGTTTGGATGAAAGCCTGGAGGCTCTTCGCTTAGTTGTTTGTCTCCCCGCTGGGGTTCCGTGTCCCCATTGTGGGGGTGGGGGTAGCATGTCGTAAAAGGCGACTACTTAGGGGTTTTGCCTTCTAAGTCGCAGTGCATATGCCTGAGAGGAGAGAAGCCAGCAGCCTGCACACAAATTAGCCAGATTTGTAAATCGGATGTGCGTGCAAAGCTCAAGTTCTGGAACAAGAGCAAAATCCAGAAATGGATGAATGACCAGAATTTTCTGTTAGAATTCCTAGCTGGTGAGAGCTTACTTAGAAAACGTGTTTGTTAACAGTATGTTTTATTATTTCCAAAATGATCCCACCCATTTTTTTTTTTAATAAGAACTTATTCCAGTAATGTTCCTCAATGAATAAAAGACATGTCTAGCAGGAAAAAAAAACACCACTGTGTCTTTCTTCAGTCTGTATTTCTTATGTCTTCACTCTTCGCAATATTTTGACCATTAATTGCTCAATAATGCCTTTGAAATGTACATCTGCTTTAATATATTCTTTTTAAATATAGTCATGGCCTGCAGCTTTCTCATCGCTTCAGGAGTTTGATTTGTTTTCCAATTCCCATTGTCGGTTGTTTCTCACAGTTGATAACCAGTTCAACTTTTGCAGGCTGGATATCAGAAAGACTTTTGGGACTGGACTCTAGAGAAGCTTTTTGTTTTCTTTACCCAAAATCATAGTGCCAAAATACTTATAATTTCCTAATTTCCTTTCACGCTTCATATTTCTTCCTATTTGCACTCAGGAAATAAAATTCGTCTAGAGTCAAAATATTAGTGGCTAGTTTCACATCTCTGTTGCTAAAATGTGTGTGTGTGTTTTTTCTTTTTAGGGGAGAAGGAGAGTGGGGTGGAAGTGATGCGGGAAAGGCATTTTTAATATTCTGTAATTCTCTCAACAGTATCTGCATAGATTAAGAATTTTGCAGCAAGCCGTGAGAAGTAGCCTCTGGTGGCATGTGCTGTATTGTCACTTTAAATAATTGTTATTCTTGTTTGAGGGGGTTTCCATGGCAAAGTGGTCAAGCCGTTTGTCTCGCGCTCTGAAGGTCGTCTGTTCGTTTCACGGCGGCGCCGTTTAGTTTACGGGTGCAATTTTTACGGAGATCCATATAGGTTGTCGCCGGAGCTACGGAAGTGGTGCTCCGTGTGACGCTCTCGACAGGCAACAAGTTGTTATGCATTGAGAGACTGAGATTTACAGGATAAAACCCGGTGCAGCGAAGTCGACCCTCTCACCTTTACCTTCATCTCTATTCTTGTCTGACTCCCTCCAGCGGGCTAAACTCTATAAAATAGAATAGCCGTTGATTTCTGAGATGAAAATAGCCCTTAAACCTGCACTGGCTGGCTAACACCAGTTTAGAATCCGTTAAGTCATATCTTCTTATGCTCATTAATTAACACGCAGACGCTTGTACACCTATATACATCCAATTTCGTCCTTTTTAGAACGAAATTTTTTGTCATTTGAAGCCCTACTCTGGCTTTTGCCAGGGGCCGCAATATAGGCAGATTTAGTCATATATCCTTACGTCAAATGTCTGAACGCTTTTCGTCCTTCTTGGGACCTCTCCCCCACGGCTTTTGCCTCATCCACATATATATGGCCAAATGTCTGAACGCACGCGGTTGTGGGACCTCTCCATCGGGTGTTTGTGTCATCGGGTGTTTATCGCTTGTGTGATGTCCTGGTGGGGTAGAAATTCAGTTCAGTTCAATTAACACGCAGTATGCTAAAAAAAAATCTACAATTTAAATTAAAATGCCATTTTTTTTTTTTTTGCTCGCTTTTATGCTAAATAAGCAGACCGCTTTGAGTTGTTTTTGACAATGGCATTGAATGCCGACCGCCCAGTTAGCAGTGGCAAACTACTGAGCGTAAAATTGCGTTGTAAAATCATAAACCTGGTTCTACAACGTTTTAAATGTAAAGTAACTGTATATTATTGTGCTTCGTTTTGTGAGATTGTTAAAGTGCACTGAACATAATTTTGCAGGAATAAAAACAGTCAAGTGGACAGTGTGCTCCTTCAATCCACAAACACAGATAACAGCCGTTACCGATTGGTATATTGTGGGTAAGCTTATCGTTGTACATATAGTTTATGACACATACAGTAACAGGTCACTTTTCCATGCCTCTGTGCGTATTAGGAATATAGGGCTAGACCTATATTTTTGTAGACCAATCGGTACTTAGTGGGTGATGGCGTCAAGCCGGCCGCCTTTACTTCCCAGGACTGCACCTGGTACCCAATCAAGGCTGGGTCTGCCTGGAAGTCAAGGTCATTAGTTGGTGGGGGGGGAGGGGGGGGGGGGATTCCGGCTTCGTCAGGACGCGATCCCACGACATTCTGATTCGCAGGAGGGATTCTAGCCGCCATCGCTACGGCGAATGATAGATACTATAAAGAAATTAAAACTAACACTAAACTTCAAATGTTTAATTCTACTGTCAAATCAGTGCTTGTTGCCGCTAGGCGTCGCAGTCTAACAGATAAGGCAATTACAAAATAAACTACGCTCAGTCGCTTCATGGTGCCGTGCGCAAAATATAGGAAATTAAATGGTATGACCCCCCCCCTATTATTGCATTGAGCTTCTTGGAGAGAACTAAACAAGTTTCAGATTTCCATGAGGTGATGCTCTTACGTTGGCATCGTTGGTTCCATTGAGAAAATTTAGGTGAATATAACCATTTTTCATCTTTGTACTGGAATAAAGGGCATAGAAAAAAAGGAAGACACAAAAAACACATGAAAGGAGCTAGAGGGTGAAGTTAAAAAGATCTCTTCTGGTTTTATTGGGCGAGCTGCATGCTCAAAGTATCTCACTTCGCAGGTGGTTTGCCTCTTCTCTCGTGTTCTTTTGTTAATGTAACCCTCAATCACCGTTATTTGGCACATAATGTAATTATAAAGATTGCCCACTTAAATTTGGCTTTTTATCATCAGCTGGGACCCATCCCTTGGAAATAAAAAAAGAGGCAAGACGGTATGCGACTCATGATTTCTTTGTCGCTGTCTATTATGCGTTAGTAATCGTATTATTGTATTTGACCCTCCTGCTCTTTAGTAAGAGGTTTAATTGACTGTGGATCTCACCTATCCCAGTCGTTTGGAGTAGTAACAACGAGAACACCAAGAGGCAATCGGTTTACAACACTAAACTTGTCGAACTATTTGCATTTACTGGTCGCTGTCGTTGGCTTGTCTAGGGAGTAAATGGTATGACTGCTATCCCTTTGCATAAAGCTTAGTAAAAAATTTATTTGGAAGCTGCAGAGATGTGGTTTTATAGACCAATGTTGGGAATACCCTGGACAGATTAAAAAGAGTAACGATGATGTCTTGAGAAGAAACTTAGATGAGATTGATTGCCCAAACAGAATATCTTTGTACTGGAACCCACTTTGGTCATAGAAAAGAAGGAGAACACAAAAAACATCGTGACAGGAAAGTTGGAGGGTGAAGTTAAAAAGATGGAGAGGAGACCAAGGGCGAGACGCATGCGATAGTCTCCAACATCGCAAGGAGGTTTGCGTCTGTTGTCAGAGTTCACGCAAAGTGTACCTCAATCACCGTTATGTGGCACATAAATAATTTACTATTGCCCACTTAAACAAGGCTTCGGCCATCAGATGATTCTCTTCCAGGTTGGAGAGCTAATCAAGATGATTAAGTCAATCCTCATTTTTTTGGACTTGTAACTGTCATTCACTGCGTTCGTAATCACTATTGCACTTGATTCTCTGCTCTTTCAGTTAAGCAGGACTTATAGTGCCTTCAGATCTCACCTATCCCAGTCGCTTGAGTTAGTAACAACGACACACCAAGAGGAAGATCGGTTTACACACACTAATGTTAATTGTCGATCTATGAGTTGCGTTTACTCCGTCGCTGTCGTTGGCTTGTCTAGGAAGTATTTCTATGCTGCTATCTCTTCAATAAATTAGTAAAAATTTATTTGGAAGCTGCAGAGATGTGGTTTTATAGACCAATGCTGAGAATACCCTGGACAGATTAAAAAGAGTAACGAAGATGTCTTGAAAGAAACTGACTGACGAAGAGGCTTGATTGCCCACAACAGAAAAAAAAACAGTCTTCATTCTTTGGTCATGTGATGAGAAGGAGAAAATTGGAGTACATCGTGACAGTAGGAAAGTTGGAGGGGAGGAGAGGCAGAGGAAGACCAAGAGAAAAGATGCTGGACAGTCTGACATCATGGCATGGAGGATTATCTGTGTCAGAGTTCACTGAAAGTATACGAGACAGAAGGTTGTGGATAGACATAACTACCAACTCTACCCAGCATGGACTTCATGATCTCTTCCAGGTTACAGGGAGCTAATCAGATGATTAAGTCAATCCACATTTTTTTGGACTTGTAACTGTCATTCACTCCTGCTCGTCGTCACTAGTATACAGCAAATATTCTCTATCGACCTCAGTTATCTTCAGCTCTGCCATCCTTCTGCGCTCGCCATATACTCGTTTGGACACGCTTTCCAAATAATTGTTTCCTAACTGGCCATTGAACTCTTGGCCAGTCCCACTGGGGAACCTCCTTCTGACTTCATGGGATTTTCCCACTAATTACACACACAATATTTATCCTTCTTGTGACAGATCCACATACGATTGTGTTGCCCATTGTTCCTGCTGTACAAAAAGCTGGGCAAGGGACACCAATTCTTCCAGTCTACGCTCAGGCTAGAGGCATCAACAGAACCGACCCTCTCAACGCCACGGAGTTTGCTGTCAGGTAACGTTCGTTGTCTCCATCCGCTTATCAAGCGTTGGCGCCGAAATCTGCTGTATATCAGTTCAAACTTAAGGACTACAAAACAGAACCCAGACATGCAAAGATGGACAACATGACACACTATTATGGACACTTTGTCATTTATAATGTCACATACACAAAAGCTGTTATACCCATTAGGTTTTGCTCAAGTAACCTATAGCAATACATTTGACACATAAAAGCTATATCACAGTTATAACCAAAGATGTTTTCAGCAGGTTGAACTTGATTGACTCATCCCCCCCCCCCCCTTTTTCCTAGATTTCCTCTGAATGGGGAATCAAAACCTGTGGCTCAGGCACGTGTGATGATGATTGTTATTATTATTATTAGCCGCTCAATAATAATTCCGAGGGGTCAGAGCCCTACCACTCAGTGGTGGTCCCGCCCCCCTCCCCTCCCCTTTACATGCACTAGGAACGTGTTCACACATTAGTTTCCATTTGGGATCCTAGAAGTGGATCCACTGCCTCCCCCCCCCCCCCCCCCCCCCCAAAAAAAAATGGCAAAAAAGGTGATTAATTAGGGATTTTCTTGTTATGTTATGAGAAACAAGGTACTGGATACATGTTGTGACCACTGAAAAGATCGGGGGGGGGGGGGGAGGGGAAGAGACAGAGCAAAACGATTGTTGGCTTCCTTTTGTCATGCGATGGAGGTCAGCACACGAACTAATACATGCTGTTAAAGATCGCAGACTGTAGAAAGGCACGATCGCCCACGCCAGTCGGCAACACACTCGATGATGATAATTATTCATTACTGTTCTTATAAATGTATATCTTCTTTCCGTGCACTTATTATTATTGACATTATTTCAACTCCTCCGCAGTATTGACTTCACATTCTATGACAGTATCACACCAGACAGTCCAGTGTTTCAGGTAAAGTCTTCAAAGCCGTCGTCTAACATGCGTGTGTATACGTGGGTGTGTGTCGGCGTGCGTGCGTGCGTGCCTGCGTGTGTGTGTGTGTGTGTGTGTGTGTGTGAGTGTACATAAAATGTATGCACCGTCTCCACACTGAAAGTTGTCTACAGTGTACCACTGTTGTCATTGGGAAATATTACACAGTGAGGTTCTAATCTCATCCTCGGTGCGATAAGGGGAACGTGTTCCTCAGACGATTGTTAAGAATCCCTTGGTCTGTCAGAGTAACTAACGAGGATTGCTTGAAAAAAAAGCTAATGAAAGTAGATCAGACATTAGGAAAAGACAAGCATTATTCTTTGATCATTTAATGGGAGAGACTATTGTGACGACTGAGAAGATCACAGCGGCGGGGGATCAGACCGAGAGAGATGATGACAGATGGATTGAGACGGTGGCACGAAGGTTAACATCGGTGGAACTAATCCAGAAATCAAGGGACCGAGATCTGTGGAGATACATGATCGCCTATGACAGTCAAGAGGGCACCAGTTGATAATGATGATGTTGCTAACCTTTAAGCCTCAGAACCGCCTGCGAGTTGAGGTCCAATAATAAACATGCTTGTCCATGGCGAAATTGTGGGCTGAAACTTTGACAATCGCTTCCTATATAAAAATCAGACACTGAGTCTAGACAGGTGCGGATGTTCATTCACATAACATCATCAAGGTAAACAGTAAAAGGACATTTTCTCGCTCCTTCACGCATATTGGGAATATAGGGCTAGAACTATATTTTATAGACTAATCGGCACTTGGGGGAGGTGATGTGGTCAGCATCACCCCGGCTGCCTTTATTTTCCATGACTGCACCTGGTACCCACTCGAGGCTGCTTCGACCTGGGAGATCTCCACTTAGTGCTCTGTGGAAAATATTTTGATTTTGTGATGTCGATCCGTGGAGCACTACATCATGGGAGTCAAATAAATTGCTCTGAGAGATGATGAATATCTCTGCCATGGTTTTCGGACTGTAAATGTAAATCAGACCCATTACCGAAGATCACTGTGGATACAGTTGATGTTCTTCCTGTTGGTGCACTTCAGCAGCGATGTGCAGCATCATGTGCTCAATCGTTCAATCAATCAATCAAGTGCCGTCTCCACAGTGAAGGTTGGTTGTAATGGTCTTCAACACGCCCTGTCTCTTGTCCGGGTTGTACACTCTCTCAGATTGCTGCCCGTCCATCTCTTGATGTTGTCCTCCCACTAGTATCGTTTTCCGCCTCTTGACTTTGACCTTTCCCTACATTATGGTTTTTTTTAAGCATGTTATGTCTTTTAATATGGCCAAAGTATTTCAATTGTTTCTCTGTTTATTTCTTTCAGTATTTCTCTTTTCATTTGTAGTCTTTCCAGAATCTCTATATTGGACTTCTTTTGTTTCCATGAAATATGTCATATTCTTCGGTATACCCATACTTCCAAAGACTTAATTCGATTTTCTGCACATTAATAGATTTGGCACCTGGGCTCCACAAAATCAAATCCTCTATTCAAATGAAGAGTTCTGGTCTAGTGCTTGCTGCTACCTTGCCGTAATGTACTGTATGGTGACACTACGATTCTCTATGACTACTGCAGCGATGATAATATCTGATTCACCCAGATGAAAACCTGTTAGGTGGCAACAGATCTAGTAAAGGTGCATTACTGAATCTTCCAGTTAAATTACATTCAGGTATCGACAGTCTGACAAACTTAACTCTTTGAGTCCCAAGGAACGCATCATACGTTCACAGATTCCTACCCAGAGGCCCAATGAGCGCATGATGCGCCGATTTTATATCTATCTTGACTACCCCTTGGGCCCGGAATGCTAAACCCTCTGGGGCTCAAAGAGTTAATTTATGCTGACCAAATAATATCGTCTTGTCGAAGGGATTAAAAATCTGATCGTGTTTACTTTACTCACTTATGTGATGACTTGCAGTGACTGAGGATTACCGTGGGACAATCAGTCTGAGATATGTTTTATACATATCTTGTATAGTTGTATCCCATTCCTTCACAGTGTATCAGTTGACAGTAATCTGAATGGCATGCCGGACTTCAAAACAAAGTCGTACGTTGCAAGTATTCAATGGAAGTGTTCTTGTTAGTTTTCTACTTTGTAGTCTGTGTTTGGAGCTTATGTCATAAAAACAACGAGGAGACAGAATGTTTGGGGGAAAGATTTTAAAATAGATACTAAGAAAACTCCCATAAAATCTACTAGAAAGTCTAGGTATGTTGGGGAAAATATAAGAAAAAAAATCATACATTCGGAATTTTTTTAAAAAAATAGAAAGTTAAATTACTAATTTAAATAGAACACATGGCTTAACCATAGATGCTGTGTCTCCAGCAAACAACTATGTAAAAGTACGATAATTTGCTATCCATAGAGACACAGCGGTCAGTCAGTCAATCTGTCGTGATTATGTTTTGGCCATGTCGGTCTGTTTGTAGTTAATGTACTTTCCTCTCTGACCACAGATTCCCCCGACGATGTTATGTCAAACAAAGCCCAGCGCACAGAAACCACTGCCACAGATGCCTCCATACTTTCGGTTTAAGGGTGAACAGATCATCATTTACGACCCCACCTCCCAAAACCCCACTGCTCCAGATATCTCCTTCACAGTTGTAAGTGTTTGCGTCTGTGTGTTTTGTTAATAAAGAACTGTATTCTTATTTTCCGAGACGTTTAAAGTACCGCAGATAAACAGTTCATAATTTTAAGTTGCCGATATTGTCATTTGTTTTATCTTTTTATTCTAAGGAAAATTATTTTGTGCTTTTAGAACATATTTTGTCAACTCAATTATCACGCGGGCATGCCCTTAAGTGTCACATAGTGATTGTGGTCGATTCTTCAGCTCTTTAATAATAAAGGCAATTTTTGTTCTATTTCATGTCGCGTCTAGAGTCTAGACAGTTGCTTCTGGCTTATACTATCCAGCCCTTGTCGCAGAATTCTTCTTCTTCTTTTTCTTCTGCTTCTTCTTCTTCTTTATCTTCTTCTTCTTCTTCTTCTTCTTCTTCTTCTTCTTCTTCTTCTTCTTCTTCTTCTTCTTCTTCTTCTTCTTCTTCTTCTTCCATTTCTTCTTCTTCTTCCTCTTCTTCTTCTTCTCCTTCTCCTTTTTCTTCTTCTTCTTCTTCTTCTTCTTCTTCTTCTTCTTCTTCTTCTTCTCCTTCTTCTTCTTCTTCTTCTTCTTCTTCTTCTTCTTCTTCTTCTTCTTCTTCTTCTTCTTCTTCTTCTTCTTCTTCTTCTTTCTTCTTCTTCTTCTTCTTCTTCTTCTTCTTCTTCTTCTTCTTCTTCTTCTTCTTCTTCTTCTTCTTCTTCTTCTTCTTCTTCTTCTTCTTCTTCTTCTTCTTCTTCTTCTTCTTCTTCTTCTTCTTCTTCTTCTTCTTCTTCTTCTTCCTCTTCTTCTTCTTCTGTTTCTTCGTTGCTTTCACTGGCTGTAAACTCCGTCGGAAAGTTCTAGTTGTTCAACCACATCTGGATTTTAGTCTTGTTCCAGAACTTGATTTTGCCTGCACATCTGTTTTACAGATCTATCTTATTTGTATGCAGGTTGTTGGTTCCTCGCCTCTCATGCAGATGCACTCCAACTTCTAAGGAAACATGCCTAATTAGTCGACTCTTACGACATGTTTGTTAGAGGGCAGTTGGCCTACCCCCCTCCCTCATCCCCAACAGGACCTCGGGGCTTACATGTAGAGTGGCATAATTATTATTGTCCACACGGTGTCTATAATTTTACTTAGATAGTATACTGTGGATTGTATTTTCTATTGTAATGGTTAAATTGGCCCTCATCTGGTTCTAGACCGCTGGATTGTCTATCAGTGCCCGCCTACATATGTGCATTTGTGTGTTTTTGTATGTGTGTATTTGGTCATGTAGAACAATTATGTGGTTATAATGTTCCTAACATGTATGGGAGGAAAAATAACTTCAGCGTGTCAATAAAGTTCAATAAAGCCTTGCAAGCTTCAGAACAGATCAAACATGCACACTTCACAGACTTTTTCGCTAATCGTGGCATATATTCATCATCATCATCAATTCTCTTTATGCCTGGTGGCACATAAGGTTTGAGAGAGGACTTTCCATGCTTTCCTTTCCTGTGCAATCTTCAGTGCATTTTCCATGTCAGAGATACCGCATTCAGGTCATTCTCCATCGTTCGTCTCCATGTTGTTTTTGGGCGCCCTTTTTTTCTCTTTCCCTCTAGTGTTCATGTGAGAGCTGTTTTGGCAGGTATATCAGGATTCATTCTCATGACGTGGCCAATCCATTTCCATCTTCTCTTGGTTATTATACTGTCTAGAGTTTCTTGGTTTGTGACTTGAAGTAGTTTAGTGTTCAAGATATGCAATAAAGTCGATCTAAATCACACTAATTCTCTGTGGCGGTTATACACAACAATGTGTATTATTCATAACACATACATCGTCAACAATTTCCACTTGTGTCCTTCAGTATCGCAGGAGCTGGAAGGTGGGAGAATGTAATTTAATCCCATATGAGTAGTACTGCCCATGACCTACTTTGGATCTAAAGTAGGTCATGTACTGGCTATTGTCAATCCGTGTGAATGTATACTGTCTTCACTATCATCAAAGCATTTCCTCATCAAGCGCCCAAAAGCTTTCTCGTCACATCATTTTAGGTATACCGCTTATTGATATTTGCTGTGTCTGCATTCTAACGAGATGACAGAACCCTCGGATATTCTGCTTCTCGCTTAATTTGCTACAATATGTTGTTTTCAGTCTGTCTGGCACTATCATTTCTTACTTGGTGTCGGAAGGTTAAGTTGACGGTTTTCTTGAAGCATCTCATCTCAGAGGTGTTAATTTTACTTAGGTTAGCCTTTGATTCTGTTCACGTTTAGCACTGGTAGCACAGTGTGCTGGTATTAACCTGTGGTTTATAATATGCTTCTTGACAGTCAAACTTATGTTATGAAAATTATTTTAGAGTGAAACAAGACTGAGAATTTCGAAGTTCACTTACTTTGCAGATGCGTTTACAGAATTTCTATGTAAGTCATTCAACCAGTCTTCTTCTTCTTCAGTCTTTGGAACCCTTGTGGTTCATTGTTCCAGATATCACCCACCTCCATTTATATCTCCTAATGGCTTTCTCTTTCTAGTCGGTGACAGCAAGTGTTTGTAGAATAATGATCGAATTGCTTGGTAAGTTTGCCTCCTTGCAAGATTTATGATCCAGGGTTATATTGTATACAATGAGGAAGATAAAGTATGAGAAAAGAAGTAATCGAGGAGGTAGGATGTAATTGCATTTAACATAAAAACGTTGTACTCTCTTAAAGTCTTGTCTCTATGCCCTACAGGAAGAATACATGCATGAACTGAACCTGTTTGTTCAGGATTCCATCACAACACCAAACTCACAAGATACGATAAATGACAAGAGTTATCAGCGTACAGTTAACGATTATAGCATCGGTAAGTAAGGGCTGTGAAATAAATCAAGTCAACAGCTATAGCGTAGTTAGTGCTCTAGATATAACATTCATACGTAAAGCAGAGGTTCTCAAACTGAGTGCCTCGGCACCCTGGGGTGCCTCGAGCGTATGCCACGGGTGCCGCGGCAGTTATCAAGAAAAGTCGACTAAACATTGTGAAATTAATAAACAAGTCATGCAGATACTTAAGAGTTAAAATTTAAGTTGTCTTTCCTCGCCGCTGTCAAGAATAGTTTATTGTTTATTTCATACTCAACCGTGTCTCAAAATGTCAACCGTTACGCTAAGAATTGTCCTTGTATTTATTTCGAGGTGCGACCGATCCTCTACCTGAATTCGTTAAGGTGCGGTCTATAAGTAAAGTTATGGTTACATTGTTTTAGCAGACACCTGCGAGCCTAAACCATCCAAGTTGGTCTGCCTCAGTTCGCGGAAAGACAACTCATGACCAAAAGAAAATCCAAAGAAAAATAAAAAAAAATATGATCCTAGCTACCGTTCTGTGTTTAGCTTTGTTTCGGTTGGGAACGAACATGCACCAGCAATGCGTTAACTGCCATAAAAGTGTTGCTAACGGCTGCTTGGTTTCGTCTAAATGACAAAGACATCTGAAATGCAATCATTCTGATTTAGTACCTAAAAGATAAGAAATTTTCAAACGTCGCGCTTTATTTCTTCGGTGGCATCCATAATAAAGATAATTTCTAAAAATGGAAATAAAAAGTTTAAAACATAAAATTCATCCAAAAAGTTTCATTCATCTCATTAAAGACAACTAAATATTTAATTTGCTTTTTTTTTTATTCTCCCGCAGTATCAACTGATTTTAGAGTAAGTGTGCCGCGAAAATTTTTTGGCCTAGCAATGGAGCCGCGGCAAAACAAGTTTGAGAACCGTTACAGTAAATGAGCCTTATTCAAGCCTTCAGGCGTATTGAATATACATGGTTAGACCTAAATAGTATCTCTAAGAGAATACATCTCATCTCTAAGAGAATACGTCTCTAAGAGAATATATCTCTGAGAGAATAAATCTCATCTCTAATAGAATACATCTCATCTCTAAGAGAATATATCTCTAAGAGAATACATCTCATCTCTTAAAGAATACATCTCTTCTCTAACAGAATACATCTCTATGAGAATACCTCATCTCTAAGAGATTATATCTCTAAGAGAATATATCTCATCTCGAATGGAATACATCTCTAAGAGAATACATCTCATCTCTAATAGAATACATCTCTTAGAGAATACATCTCATCTCTAAGAGAATATATCTCATCTCTAAGAAAATATATCTCTAAGAAAATATATCTCTAAGAGAATATATCTCTAAGAGAATACAATTATTAGAGAATACATGTCATCTCTAAGAGAATACATCTCATCTCTAAGAGACATACATCTCATCTCTAAGAGAATACATCTCTAAAAGAATACATCTCATTGTGACAATACGCTCGGTGACTTCAGAAGGTCTTTCCTTAACCTACTTTTATTTCTTTGTATTTTGAAAGTATACAGGAAAATAGGGATTTGGATACATTCTTTATTTTAAGTAGACGAAATGAACAAGCATTTAATTCTCCTGGGATGTTGGCGATATCACACACTAAAACTTTTTCCCAGACGTTAAGTGTTAAGGTACAGAGATAAGACTGAGCAAGCAGACTTACTGACTGGAGATTTGCACACCATCTGTTGGTGTCAGAAATGTTATCTCCTAGCCAGACTTTTAGGAGCAGCTAACTCCGGCTAATTGTGTTTAATTTCCCCTGAGGTTACCTAACTCGACGGCAGGTCCGACGGTCACTATTGACACAGTGAGCGGAAAGTGTTGGCAGAAGAATTGACAAAGTCGGATTTTATTGTGATGACAGGTGAAGTAGCCTGGAGGTGTGACTTGTCTTATTTGCTCTGGCCAGCTTAATTGAACCAGAAGATCCTAGCGTGGGAATTCAAACTTGTTGTACAGTCACTGACTGACAGGGAATATACACCCACAGGGGAGGAGCTGTGATATCCCGTAATGAGAATGAGTAGGCATCCCTTATTGCGACCCTCGAGGTAACGACCCGAGAAAGCAGGAGGACGACAAATGGAAAAGTAGGCAGGGGCTCAAGCCGAAACTGTCCGTGAGCTAAGTTATGTACAACTTTAAAGTATCTAAACTCATCCCAATTATAGCCTAAACAAGTTATTTTTTTTTAATTTCGATTTTTTAAAATAAATCTTTTTTATGTCGAACGACATTATGAGTAAATTGGTTTTTTATTTAAGGTCTTGTGCATATTTGTTTTTTCAGCTAACAAATATTAAAAACATTGATGGGGGCTTTTAAAATAATGCCCGGAAAAGGGGACCAGTCGAGGGGGTTTAAAAGAGCACCTGGGTTATACACAGTGGGTGTATCCAGAACTATCATCCCTTCTCTATCCCGGGATACAAGTCGCAAATTTTTTTTTCATGGAAAAGAGCCCCTCGTGTTTTCTTGGTATCCAGGGGTGTTAGGACAAATAGCTTAGATAAAGTCCCGTTC
>CAJHNH020003488.1:67768-123855 GCA_905116865.2 Candidula unifasciata | reverse complement strand
TTGGCCAATGTAACAGCTACAACATCACCCGATCCAGTACATTACTACTGCAACCACTACCACCACCACCATCACAAAAACAACATAAACCTGTACACTTACAGTCTGTGTAGTTCCATTGTGTAGAAAAGAGGAGTTTAGCGCCGCATGCTGTTTGCCACGGACTATTTTAGTTTATGTTGCCCCCCGACAAAGAAAAAAAAACTTCATCACGTAACAGTGATAAACCCACAGTAAAAAGTACACAATACTCATGAAATTGCGGAGAAAAATACCCTGCACCCGTCATCTCTCGCTCTCTCCGAAGGAACGATTTTTATCTGACCTTGGCATCCGTGTCCACCCAAACTAAACTGGATTGTAAGCCATTTTAGTTAACAGTTTCTGTCATCAAGGATATTTTGCGGCCGCCATCTTTGCCGACCGTTATTCGGAGGAAAGCCAGCCGGTCTTAGCAGTGGGAGGGGGGGGGGTGTCTTTGAGCCTGACGATGGCTCTCCTCCGAACTTCTACCCCGGCCGAACAAATATCCTTACAGGGCTCAGTCCTATTAAAAATATGCGAACTTCTGGCGACGAAAATCCCTAGAATAGTGCACTGAACTGGGGATTCAGTTAGGTTTGTCCCTCAAATCCCTCCATGGAGACTAGAGCTGCCTAGGACAGACATGAATCTGATGAACAATAATAATAAGAATACTGAAACATTTGAGGTCAAAACAATAACAGAAGAATAAATATACCAGATCCGATCAGTCAATCTGGTTGCATACACTGACGGGTCTAAGAATAAAGCAGAAGTTAGGAGGCAGTATGCACAGCAGAAACTAGTCGGCATAATGAATGGACCATAGATGGTAATAAATAAACTCTCAACTAAATTTACCATACTGACAGATTCGTTGGTCCTCTGTGCAGACTTTAAAAACACATAAAAACTAGCAGTAACCAGATATTAAAGAACGATCTTAAATCTTCCAACCACACTCATAGAATACAGGATGCCAAGTCACCATGTGCATGTCTTTCCAGCACATAGAGGTGTAATAGGCAATGAAAAAAGCTGACGAAGCAGCCAAAAAGGGGGCTAAATGTGATGTTTTAGTAGATGTAGGACTCGGAAAAACTGAAAGGTCTAGCATAATCAAACGACATTTAATTAAAATGTGGAAACTTCAATAGCAAGGGAGCACAAAAGGCAGAGATGCCTACAACAACCTTAAAGAGCCCAGCCTTAGCACACAGGTATGGGACAAACTGAAAATCCCAGCTAACAAACTACTATGGAGAGCTAGGTTAGGGTGGCATCCAGAGAAATTTACATCTCCCCTATGTCTGGACTGTTTTCAAGATAATACAATAGAACATTATATAATAAACTGCACTAAATACAAATTGGAGAGGAAACCCACTGAGGAGTATTTTCTAAAACGCAAACAAAAATACTGCAAACAAATGTTTAAAGGTGGATAGCAATCAATACATCCAAAAACTTGTTAAACAATACCTTATTAAAACAAACCAAAACTAAAAAGGCCAGGTTGAGGATCAACTCAGGACAACAGAAGGAACTGATCAGATGGTGACTCCGGGCACCTTAGCGTAAGGGAGGTAGTGTAAGTATGATGAGTGCATAGATGTGAACATGGATACATACACAAGGATGAGTGCGTGTTGTATGAGTGCATTTATGTATAGGATGGATACATAAGACACGATGTATGTAGGCGGATGGTAAGGGGTCACGTATGGATAGGACAGTGGGAATATAGTTGTGCGAACGGTACAGATGAACGAGTACATGGATATAGAAATGTATTGCTGTATGCAAGTATATGTGTGTATGAGTGTGCGTGTGTATATATATGGGAGCGTGTATATTTATATATTTGTGTGTGTATGAATTACAGTGCAATCCAAGAACTTATAAATTGTGTTGCTGCATGGCTGGTAATGAACATGAACAAATGGAATGTAGTGTGTACGCACCAAGAACGTCATCAACACACACCATCAACCAGAACATGATAAGACATTACCGGACAGGGCACATACCAGTAACGGGACATAACTTAAAAAGTGACACGACCAGACGATATTACAGACATAGTGACACAAAATAACACGCAAGACATGGAAGAGTGGATATCCTTAAGTGTGGATGTGCACGTTTTTTATGAATGTAAGCACAGGCGCATATGAACGAGTTTGCGTGTGTACGTAATGTCAATTAGGTATGCATACACGGATAAGTATGAAAGGACGTGCGAACATGTAGTTTTGTCTGCGTGTATGAACACTCGAGTGCATGTACACATACACTTAGTTGTGTGCGTCCATATACTCCGGGGATTCATACTCAAAACCATCCAATTCCACATCATGCATACAATATACGCATGACTGGTAGGACTCACAACAAGATTTGACTGATAGCAAATAAGGAAAACAAGTGACTCGATACTAACAGGACTAAAACATAACCACCAATACCCCCCCCCCCCCCCCAATCATTGGGATGATAGCTAAGGTTGGTAACGTGTTACACATAGAGATCGGACGCCCGTGAGCGCACGTAAAAAATCCCTTGGCGGTTGGAAATCTAAAAGAGTAGCCTAATGGCGCTGCGCGGGCAAAATTTGGAGTTAAAAATCTACCAAAAGTATTTCAGGATCCTTGCCGGTGCACTGTATTGAGCTTTTTCGGACTCTAAATTTGAGTTAGAAGACAGAACTGAGCACTTATGGGTTACAACCCGTGTGACATGATGTTGATCCGTTGTTCAAAGTACAACTTGGTGCTTCGCCACGAATGTCCTTGAACTGTCAGCACTGCGCCTTCATCTATCTCAACAATGGTATTGGGTCCTCTAATCATTGCAGGCAGGACTGACCAGCAGTTTGTTGACACAAACCTTCCGTAGGTTATTGCTCCAGTCAACAGTTGCAACCGCAGACTTCACCAATCTGTGATCTCCTGCAGCATGTATCAGTTCGTGTGCCGACACACCTCCATACCATGCAACAAAACAGTCAAGAATCTTGTCTCGTTGTCTTCCTCTATCTCTCCTTCCACAGATCTTTCCAGGGTTACAACATGTTCTATTTGCCCTCTTCTTAAAACATTGTCGAAAAATGACGACTGTCTCCTTCTGATGTCTGTGATAAGTTGTCTTTGGGCTCCCGCCTCTTTCAAAAACCTCTTGGTTTCTCTTTTTGGCTGTCTAAGTTATTCTAAGCATTTTTCTGTAAAACCACATCTCTGAGTCCTCAAAAATTTGTTTGGCCAGTCAAGCTGAGTCTACCCCCCCCCCCCCCAAAAAAAACATACAACCCCCAAGCAGTACAAAGGCACAGAACAACAACAACAACAACAAAAATACAAAACCTTAGAATAATAAAGAGTACAACTTGTATAGTTACGAAACGAAACATTTAAAAAAGGGATATATTTAAATAACCCAAGATTTGAAGTAAAACTTCAAAAAGCTATGCCCTTCAACATTTGCTAAAGTCAAAGTGTCTGTCTCGAAACACCAAGATCAAAATATATAAAACTTTGATAAGACCATTCGTTATATATAGCTCTGAAACTTGGAGCACAACTAAAAGAAATGAAGTCTTATTACAGGTTATTGAAAATAGTCTAACGACGAATCTGTGGACCCATCAAAGATAAAAACAGCGGGGTATGGAAAGTGAGAAGCAACAACGAAATTTAGAAACTGTTTAAATCACAAATGATCACTGGCATTATGGGAGCTAATAGACTGAAATGGTTGAGGCATATTGAAAGAATGTCAGATGACAGAGTAGTAAAAACTGTTTACACAAGGGAGATGAATGGTCGTAGACCACGAGGCAGACCAAAAATACGATGCAGAAATAATGTCCAGATAGACCTGCAAACACTTGGTGTCACTAACTGGAAAGAGAAGGCCAACCAGAGAGATGAATGGAGGCGGGTGATATTTGCAGCAATGAACTTCAGATAGAAGATAGTTGCTGTAAAGTTTCAAGAATTTTTGGAAAGGGGGAAGCTTCTCCCAAAAGGTCTGAGAAGTTGCAGGCCAGGAAAGGACACTTGGGCAAATGCGGCCACTTTTGCTTTTGACGTCTATGAAGGGTTCCAGAACAGACAGGAAACTATGGCGGTAGAACTGGATCTCGAGGATATTATAACAGAGTGAGATACGACATCTTAATGACTGCACTGAGGGAGACGGAGGTCAATCCATGGCTGGTGAACTGGGTTGCAGCTGTCCTGTATTCACGTCGGGTCGCTCTTCGACTGGGCTCATGGACCTCTGAACCATGCACTTTAGCCCCAGGACTGCCACAGGGATCCGCCATCTCGCCTGTGCTTTTCAACGTGTATACGAGCAAGATTGCAAGCCTAGAAGCACCAGGAGTTGGAAGGATACTGACTTTTGCGGATGATATACTTGCATATAGGCAGGGGGAAGAGAGGGAACAAACAGCTCGGGAGCTACAAGCGACAGTTGACAAAGTGACTGAGTGGTGTACAGAAATGAAGGCTGTCGTCCACCCGGAAAAGGCGTCTGTTTTGTGGTGTTCTCTGGACAACAGAATCGTTAAAACTAATGTCCCAAGTCTCACGATAGACGGTAGAGACGTCAACGGAGAGAGCAAACTGAAGTATCTAGGAATTACATTTGACAGGAGCCTGTCATTTAAGGACCATGTGGAGAGTGTTGTGACGAGATGCCAAAAAGGACTTAGTGCACTTAAGACTATGGCTGCAATTGACATAGAGCAGCTTTTCATACTATATCAGCACCTGATACAGTCAGTGGTGGATTATGGCCTCGGACTGCTTACCGTCTCAAATAGTCAGATGGACAAACTAGAGCGCATACAGAACGCGGCTATGCAGGTCATTCTGGGTTGTACCAGAGACATCCCAGTGGTGTGTATGCGAAACATCTACGGTTGCAGGTAGGCACAAGGTGCTGCAGGCGAAGTCATATCTCAAGGTAGGTGCAGACACAGACCACCCTCTGCATGAAGCTCTGGGTGCAGTTAAGGGTCAGCTGCTGATACGAGGGAGGTCATGGATGGCTTAGGCAGAAGACACAGTCAAACAGGTTTGCATCCTTGAGAACATTAGGTGAGGAGAGGAGTGGGTCAAAGTGCCACCTGAGCAGTCAGACCTGTGTAGAGTCATAATCGCGCTGAGCCGGGAATGCAGAGACTGGTCAGCAGGTGACACAGAGGTGGAAATTCAGCAATTAATTCAAGATAATGCTCGCTCGGAGGATTTCATCATTTACACAGACGGTTCAGTGTCAAGGGGCAAAAGAAGTGCTGGGGCTTCTTAGCAAAAGTTAATGGTCGACGTTTGGTGCAAGAGAGCCTAGCATATAAAACCACAACATCCAGCTTAAGAATGGAGGTGGAGGCAGTCACTGCAGCTTTCCGCTGGCTAGAGAACACACACACACACACACACACACACACACATCGTGATTGTAACTGACTCAGAAAGCATGCTGAGGAAGATCAGAACAGGTATGCTTCGTGCAGAGTGGCATGCTTCGCTTAGGAGGACACGAGTGAGGAGTATTGTCTGGATTTTTTCACCGGGTTACGCCGGTGTGTTGGGAAATGAACAGGCGGACAGACTGGCTGGCTCTGCACAACTTGGTGGAATACTGATACATGATAGAGCTGATGTAGTTAGTGCCTTGTGGGAGAGCGTGTAAAATTCGGAGGAGCAAATGAATCACCACAGTCTGGTGAGATTGATGCAGTTGGGGGTAACGAGAGGTTCTAGCAGAAGCTCGAGGCTCAGACGGACGTTTAATCAGAAAGCTACTGGCACCATTAGTATCGGAACTCTTATCTGGCTGCTGAAGATGGGGACGGAGCGCTTATGGGAATGCCCCGAGTGCTGTGATGTCGGTTCTTGAATTAAGTCAAATCATTTCAAATCAACCTCAGATCTTGGGGAAAACCCAAGTATTGGCAGCCCTGATCGGAACGGTGTATGACGGAAGTAGGCTGGCGTCCATGTCCGTCTGTTTCAAAACCTGGACTACTTATGAAAGTTTTGAATTATTGTTTTCATCACAAAAGTTGCCATTGTTTTGGCAGAACATACTTATAATCAAGGTATTTATAAGTGACCAGATACATATGTACAGCAATTGCAGTGTTTCTACTAATCTACTTCCAATACTAATGTTCTACTTACTCAGTGATTTCTTGAAATTACTGATCACATGACTGTTGTGGTGAGGGTATACGCAACAACCACTCAGTACTGTACTGCAGTTTGCTGTTGGTTACCGGCCACATAAGGAGCGGCTGGCCAAACAGTTGGAACAATGGGCTCTCATACGGCAGATCTGGGTTCGATTCCTCGGTAAGGTGGGGGGGGGGGGGGTGGAGGGCTCTCCTTCGAACGGCGTCATAATATTTTGGCGGCCATAAAATATCCGAACGGGGCAAAGGCCAAAGGCATATCTAAAATACGGACTTTCTGCCAAGGAACAAATCGCGGCAAAACTAGGATTACTTGACAATATCAACATTGCACACAGTAGTAGCAGATTATAAATACCGACCGTTGACAGTTTCAAGCGTTTCTGCAGACGATACTAGCAGACCATTGACTTTTGAGACATTACAGACGATGAAAGCGATATGGCGGGTAGACCACGCGCTCCCACACAGATTAGCAATACTGTTCGTCCGACTGAGGATTTAGCAGCGGTAGATGTCAGACCTGCCGACCTGTATCCTCACACTTTTCAGCATGCGCAAAACGCGATTAAACTTACCGACGAGCGTATCCCCGCACCACTACACGCGGCGCGGATGGGGAGCTAAACTAGGTGCCTGGGACTCACGAGCAAATTAGTTGGAGGAAGTTGCAGGAGATGCGGTAGCTGCTGCTCGTGAGTCCCAGCCATCTAGTTTAGACCCTATCCGCGCTGCGATAAGCGGCGCGTGGGATACAGTTGGCGGTGAGGCACAGTCACAGAAACTGGTTCGCAAGTAACATATCGCTGAGACCCTGTTAAAGCATTTGTTTCGTTATACGGAGCCGGCATATTTTTAATAGAACTGAGCCCCATTTGGATATTTCATGACATCTTCAATAGTCTTTTTCTCTGTCCAAGTATTCTCATCATTCATCTATAAAACCACATCTCCGTAGCTACCAAATAATATTTCACTAATTGACAAACTGTCCATGATTCACTCCCATACATCAACATAGGATTTATATAGCTTTGTTGTTGTTGTCTTAATTGACAAAGAAGGATTGCATAGATATTCTTCTTTTTTTTAAATTGCTGCATTGTCAGTGGGTGTACATTCCTTTTATGTTGGACAATTTCTCACAAATGGGATCTCTGAGGTTTATGCACTTTTCTGAGAAGAATGTATGTTTGGCTCACTTGCTAAGGTTTGGGGTGTGTGGTGTGTAAAAATCTACTTGTTACACACTCCCACACACACAAACCACTACTTCTTGACTTAGAGGTGATTGTATTAACTTTAAAGCCACAGCCTGCAGTTTCTAGTACATCCTTGAAGTTATTAATGACATATTTACTGTGGTATTTTTCAGAAATACTCCCAAGTTCTCAAAGTGATCCTTCCAGCAGCACACAAGAGGATTCACAAACAGAGATGTTCAAACCTCACACCACAGACTCCAAGCCTGTAAAACAGGAATTAACTGGTGCATTGTGTGGGAACAAGACTCGCTGTTTCAAAAAAATTTTAGGGACGTCTAGCAGTAGCATCTTTCGAGAAATGTTAGGAAACAGCAATGCAGACCCAACAGAGACAGAGAAACCTTACAAATGTGATATATGTGGTGGTGCTTTTACTTCAGCTGAAAATGTAAAGTGCCACATGAGGATACACACAGAAGAGAAATCTCACCACTGTGATGTTTGTGGTGCTTCTTTTACTACAAGTGGTGATTTGAATTGCCATAAGATAACACACACAGGAGAGAAATCTTACAAATGTGATCTTTGTGGTGCTTCTTTTTCTGAGACTGGAAGCTTACAGTGTCACTTGAAAATACACATAGAAGAGAAACCTTACAAATGTGATCTTTGTGGTATTTCCTTTGCTGTCCTTACTGATCTGAAGCATCACAAGATAACACATACAAGAGAGAAACCTTACAAATGTGAGATTTGTGGTGCTTCTTTTACCACAACTGGTAATTTAAAATATCACATTAGGTTACACATAGGAAAGAAATATCACCAGTGTGATGTTTGTGATGCTTCTTTTACTACAAGTGGTGGTTTGAAATATCACAAGAAGACACACACAGGAGAGAAACATTACAGATGTGATGTTTGTGATGCTTCTTTTAGACAAGCTGGAAGTTTACAGTGTCACGTGAGGATACACACAGGAGAGAAACCTTACAAATGTGATGTTTGTGGTATTTCCTTTGCTGTCCTTACTAATCTGAAGCGCCACAAGATAACACACACAGGAATGAAACCCTACGTATGTGAGATTTGTGGTGATTCTTTTACTCAAGCTGGAAGTTTGCAGTGTCACATGAGGATGCACACAGGAGAGAAACCTTACGAATGTGATCTTTGTGTTGCTTCTTTCACCACAACTGGTGGTTTGAAAAGTCACAAGAGAACACACACTGGAGAAAAACCTTACAAATGTGATGTTTGTGGTGCTTTTTTCACTCATGCTGGAAGTTTACAGTGTCACATGAGGATACACACAGGAGAGAAACCTTACAAATGTGATGTTTGTGGTAGTTCCTTTACTATTCTTACTAATCTGAAGCGTCACGAGATAACACACAGAGGAGAGAAACCTTACAAATGTGAGATTTGCGGTGGTGCTTTTACTCAAGCTGGAAGTTTGAAGCGTCACATGATGATACACATAAAAAGATAGACCTTACCAGTATGATATTTGTGGTGCTTCTTTTACTACAGTGATTATTTGAAATGTCACAAGAGAACACAAACACACTCAAGAGAAATCTTACATCTTTTGCTCTAACAGGCATTCTAAAACTTCACAAAAGTGCAAACACACACACACACATACAGGAGAGAAACCTTACAAATGTGATGTTTGTGGTGCTTTTTTTAACACAACTGCCAGTTTGAAAAGTCGAAAGAGAACACACACAGGAGAAAAGACTCACGTATGTGATGTTCGTGGCATTTCCTTGCTGAAGCCGACCATCTGAAGCATTACTGTGGACATGTACAGAGGAGAAACGTACAAATTTAATGTTTGTTGTGCTTACTTTACTGCGACTATGTAACTGATGGAACAAAGAACACATACAGGAGAGAAACCTTACAGATGTGGAGTTTATGGTGCATCTTTTGCTGAAAATGGACTTCTGAAGCACTACGAGAAGAACATACACGAGAGAAACCTCACTAAGATGCCATCAAAAGAACTCATCTATACTATAAATCACAAACCCTTTCTGTATTTTATGTGTTTATTTTAAATAAAGTGTTAACTCTGAAACCATGACCACAACACGGGTGAAACTTCAAATTGTCATTATGGCTATAATCCTTAATTTAACAGTCATATGGGCTGACGAGGGGATCTGGCCGATGTGTGTTGTTTAAACCTACCAGGACCATACAATGAGCGACCAAAACCCGGTGACACAAAGTGCCACCATTCGCTTCCCAGAAAACCCTGTTCAACCAAGTGGTTAAATTAGGGCCCCCGAGTGCTTTAAAATAATGAAAAATTGCCTCCAAATTGGAACGATATCAATTTCCAAAATGCTTTTAGCTCCATTGGTATTGGAGCTCTGCACTGAAGATGGGGGCGGAGCACTTATTGAAATGCCCTGAATGCTGTGATATCAATTCTTTAATCTTTAATTATCTGTATCTAAAATGTTGTATTTAGTACGAACTTCACTATTTTTTGTAATTCACTCAGTGGCCCGTAAAATTTGACTTGCACCGAAGTTTCTCTTGGCCAAAACTTGGAAGACATGAATTGTTGTCTCATCTACCAGTGCACATGGCTGACCCACTAGGACATCACACAAGCGATAAACATTCATGACACAAAGTGTCACCACGTGGATGAGGATCACTCGTGGAAAGGCCCCAAAAATCACATTCAGCCATATTTATGGCCGGGCTATGTTGCCGCCCCTGGCAAGAGCCAGGGTTGGGCTTAAAAAAACGCACAAAAATTTGCATCCCACAAGGGGATTACTAGTGTATGTGTCGATAAATGGCTGATTCACCAATTAAAAATTGTGTGTACATGTGGCTGCAAAGTCAATTGTGTCTTGTTCTAAAACGTACAGTAATAACTTGCTCTGGTCTGTCCAGAAAATAGTAATCGTTTTGTGTTGGTTTTGGTGGCTTTCTGATTGATTTGATTCTTGACTCCACTCATATGGATGGTCAGCTTTATGTGTGTTTCCTTTATTTATTGCAACAATCAGTAAAAGAAAAATTATATCCCTTCAGGTTTTTTTTTCTGATTACTTCCTTTGAAATTAAAAAAAAAATTATATTACTCTGTCCTTATTTTCAGCAGCCAGTGCAAAGTTCCAATACTAATGGTGCCGGTTATACAAAGTTTTTATGTCCATCTTGTCTTTCCTCTGAATGTAGTTTATCTTCCTTGAAATCACATAACTATATGTGTTGAGACAATAAGTTAGTCTGTCTTCCAAATGGTTCAGTACTGGTGTTAGTACTACAGGGGATACCCCAGTGCAATTAGAGGCAATGACTAAAGATACGGCAGCGGTGTAGACAAAGATGAAGTAGAAGACAGGATGTTATATATAGGTTTTAGTTAGACCCCTATAGATAGAGGAGGGGAATAAGACTTTTCTTTAAACTCGAACTGGCAAACTGTTCTTTTTTTTTTTTTTTAAAGCTGCAGTTGCAGTAGGTGCAAGTATCTAAGAACAGTCATAATCTACAACATAAAATCCCTTACATAGATTAAAAAAAATTGGAAACCATGCTAGATCCATGCTTTTTCTGAACTGTCTTGCTAAGTTTCCATATGAAATCTCAAAGGTGTCTAACAGGCTGAAGAAACATCTACTTATCTGTGTGGTAATCCAAGTCCTGGACCTTCAGGCTTTTCCCTGCTAACCTCCATAGTATGCAGCCTCTAATGAGTAGAAAGCTCAATATACAGATTTGATGTCAACTAGTCATGTGCAGGGCGTGACGATTCCTTGGGTGAGCCTCCTCAGATGGCTGGGCATGTCCATGATCTTCCCCTGCCTTCCCTTGAGGGTCGACCAGTCTCCGTGTGGTTGCCATAGACAGGTTCTCCCTAAAAACTGTCTTGGAATTTAACCTGTGTCAGCCGTGCTCGATGAAGTTGAAGGCATTTGTTCAAAAGGCACAAATATCGCAGCCATGCTGTAAACAGGCACAACACATTTATGTCACTCGGATGAAAGAAATAAAGAAACAGAAGATCATTTACAGAGATTTGAACAGGACAATGTAAACATATCTTGAAACAGCATTACAGTCTGAGACAGGGTGTATTATTTAGAACAAGAATCACCATGTTACAGGTAACATCTTGCATGAAGAAAAACCTACTAACCAACAATAAAATGTTTACTGCAGTGGGAAAATGATGACTAAAGAGTTTTTAAGAGCCTGTACCTTTTTCGCTTCGTAAAACATGCAATCTTCAAGCAATTTATGGTAGTGAGAATGTGATTTCTGATAACTATTTGAATCTCATGCATCAATTCACCATATCACAATCAAAAATCACTTGTTAGTCTTCCAAGAAAGAAATATAAAATGATTTGAAACATCAAATGCAGACAACACAAATCGAATACATGTTACAAAAAAAAAAAAAAAATGTGAAAACTTGTTGAAATAGCAAAGAAAAGACTGATAAATGCTAAATGGCTTGACCGCATGACAGGGGCAGGGAAAGAACACAGACCTGATGGATGTAACTAGTGATTGTTATGTCTTAGATTGGCGTCGGCTCTGTGGCAAAATCGATGCAAACGCTACGCAATGCCGGGTTCGATCCCAGCTGCGGGCCATGCGCCTTGCGTTGGTTTCAACAGTGGTATCAAGAAAGCCGACCGTCCAGAAAGCAATGGCAAATTACTGGACATAAATTTGCTTAGAAAAACCACACAACAGCCAGGGGCTGTTGGTGTTGGTTCTGCAACGTCCTGTGAAGGATACGCAAATAGCTTAACCTTAGATTGGGAAACTAAAGTACCACAAGACTCTTTGTATTCTACTTCTTTTAGTGTCATGGAATTTCTGTAAATATTTGCTTTTGATTATCAATTAAGATGTAAGGAGACAGTAGTGCAAGAGCTGATCGATAAAGATGTAAGGAGACAGTAGTGCAAGAGCTGATCAATAAAGATGTTAGGAGACACTAGTGCAAGAGCTGATCAATGTAGATGTTAGGAGATAGTAGTGCAAGAGCTGATCAATAAAAATTCACACACAGTTTACATCATTATATACACAGATGGATCTGTAGTGAGAGGTAAGAATAGTGCAGGGTTTTGTTGCAAAAATGAATGGACACTTTGAAAGCAGACAGCCTTGCATATAACGTCACTCACAACATCTGGTATGAGAATGGAGGTGGAGGCAGTTAGGGCAGCTCTCTGATGGCTTGAGAGCAGTGCTGAACAACATTTTGTAATTGTAAGAGACTCACAGAACATGCTTCAGAAAATTAAAAATGGCTTGCACCACATGATAGAACTCAAATCAGCAGCAGATGATGGATTTTTTTTTAACGAGGATATTCAGGTGTGTGGGTAAATGAGCAGGCTGATAGACTGGCTGCTGCTGCTCCTCAAGGTGATAAGCTACTATATGATAAAGTGGACGTGATGAAGGCTTCTAGGACTATGGATAATGCAATAAAACAGACAGTGAATCCATATATTGGAAAATAATTGGGGGAGGGGGGGGCGGGAGGGTGAAGAAGAACGAACTTTATTTTCAAAGGGTCACAAATTGGCCACTCAGGCCCGTCTTACATTTGGCTCTCCCGGTCATCCACCTTTCGCACAGCAGTTGTATTTTACTAATAAAGCATGTTATGATCAAATGCATATTAGAAAAATTATAAAAGAACACAAAAGCATGAGTTGTAAAGTGCATGCAAAAACCCACATACATATACACACGCTTACCCACTCAGTACACGCACATGCATGCATGGAGACACAACACACCCACATGCATATACACACGTTCACTTACACACACATGCATGCATGCATGGAGACGGGCTGTACCAAATATTCGCTTCGGGGCCGAATAGTGGACCTAATAACTATTCGGTATTCGGCCGAATAGTTGCGGTCGGGCCAAATACGAATAGTGGTTACCTTACCCCCATTTCTGGACTAGTGGCAAATGAACATATCAAGATTTCCCACCTTGGTTCATACTGTCAATCGTTATCTTTGTGCACCACCTACAAGCATACAAAGTGAACGTCTGTTTAGTACAGCTGGAAATACCTTCAGTGAGACAAGAAGCTGCCTTAATGCTGACAACATGGAACCATTTTTTTTTTAAAGCTTATGCCGCTTTCATGAATTAACTAAGCTGTCAGTGATAATTTACAAGTTTAGTTACTTGTTATAAAACTAAGAATACTTTTATTCTAATGTATTAGTTACCACAGACTGGCTGACTGACAGACTGAAGGATGCAAAACATGAAAAGTTTTTAAATGTTTACTATTCTGTACTATATTTAGTGAAGTAAAATTTCAGCGTACATTTGACATTATTGTTTTTTTTTTTTTAGATCCATTTTAGTCTGAAGTGGGAAGAGAGAAGTAATGGTGGTATCAAAGAAAATAATTATTCCTAAATGTGCAATAAAAATCAAATGGTTTTATTTTGGGAAAAGTACAGAAATTTAAGTATCTGGGCACATTGATAACTTCAGATAGAAGATGCATTACTGAAATAAGAAATAGAATAGGACAGGCGAAAACTGCATTTTCTTGAGGCCTCAGAGATGTGGTTTTACAGAACAATTCTTAAAATACCTTGGACAGCCAAAAGAAAAAGCAACCAGGAGGTTTTAAAAGAGGCGGGAGCCCGAAGACAACTACTCACAGTCATCAGAAGGAGACAGTCGGCAATGTTATAAGATGAGGGAAAATAGAACATGTTGTGACCACTAGAAAGATATGTGGGATAGAGGAAGACAACGAGAGAAGATTCTTGACAGTCTTGTTGCATGGCATGGAGGTGTGTCGGCACTCGAACTAATAGTATTACATGCTGCAGGAGATCGCAGATTGTGGAGAGGCATAATCGTCCATGCCAGTCGGCAAAGCACCTGATGATGAAGATTCACTATTCGTTTTCGGCCGAATAGTTGCTCCAGCTATTCGTATTCGGCCGAATAGTGAAAATCACTATTCGGTACAGCCCTAATGGAGACACACACACCCACATACATGTACACACGCTCACCCACTCACTTACACAAACGCGCAGGCATGCATGGAGACACACACACCCACATACATATACACACGCTCACCCACTCACACGCACATGCATGCATGCATGGAGACACACACACCCACATACATATACACACGCTCACACACTCACTTACACCCACATGCAGGCATGCATGGAGACACACACACCCACATACATATACACACGCTCACCCACTCACTTACACACACACGCAGGCATGCATGGAGACACACACACGCAGACAAATGGTCTGGGATGTATTCAGCACTGACTGGGAAACTGCACCAGTCAGCCACAGCACCATGGGATGATTCTCGGAGCAGCAGAAAAGCAACAAGCTGCTTGTCATGCGCAAGTGCTGACAAGTCAAGGAAATTCATGGCGAAGCACCAAGTTGTGCTTTGAACAACGGATCAACATCGTCACACGGGTAGTAACCCATAAGTACTCCGTTCTTTCTTCTAACTCAATTCTGAGGCCGAAGAAACTCATACTAGTGCACATGCTCTGTAGCACCGGCCAGGTTCCTGAAATACTGCGGGTAGATTTTAAACTCCAGATTTTACCCGGGCAGCGCCGTTAGGCTACTCTTTTAGATTTCCAACCGCCAAGGGATTTTTTAATGTGCGCAACAATGCATACGGGCGTCCGATTTTACTACCCAGAGACCAGGAGGAATTACTAGAAGTCCAAGTCCACGTGAAAAAATCCACCCCAGTCCTTACCGGGGATTGATTGATTGGATTAAAAATCCGACATCACAGCACTCGGGGCATTCCCATAAGTGCTTCGTCCCCATCTTCAGCAGCCAGCGAAGAGTTCCGATACTAAGGGTGCCAATAGCATTCTGTTTAAACGTCCGTCTTGCCTTTCCTCTGAGCCTCGAGCATCTGCCAGAACCTCTCGTCACTCCCCACTGCATCAGTCTCACCAGACTGTGGTGATCCATCTGCTCCTCCGAACTGTACACGCTTTCCCACAAGGCACTAACCACGTCTGCCTTATCATGTATCAGTATTCCACCAAGTTGTGCAGAGGCAGCCAGTGTGTCCACCTGTTCATTTCCCAACACACCGGCGTCCCTCGGTGAAAAAATCCAGACAATACGCCTCACCCGTGTCCTCCGCAGCGAAGATGCAACTCTGCACGAAGCATACCTGTTTGAACCTGGAACCTCTAGAACAAAACCCTTAGAATGATGACATAAAACATACACTGACAATGATGACGTAAAATACAAACACGCTAAGAATGAAGACATCATAAACGTTGACAACATAATAATCAGTCAGGTGCCGTCTCCACAGTGAAGGTTTGCTGCAATAGATCTTCAACACGTTCTGTCTCGTGACCTGATTGTACACCTTTTCGGACTGCTGCCCGTCCCTCTTGATGTTGTCCTGCCACCTGTATCGTTGCCTGCCTCTTGCCTTCGACTTTCCCCTCCAGTTATTTAGTTGCGTATCCGGTACAATATTTTTTGCGTACCCCTGACGTCACAATGACGTCACATGAGACATTTCCAATAAATTCTAGGGTGTTCATTCATTCATTCAGTAGCATGTCCCTCGCGGAACCTCGCTGCCATAACAACCCTCCGGAAAACCTTCCTATCATGAGCAAGATGTCCTGCGTCTGATACACCCATCTGGAGATCATCTGCCACATCCTGCACCCATCTTCTCCTTGGCCTTCCTCTTCCTCTCTTCTAGGGTGTTCAGGTTGTGGTTTCTCGCGGTTTCTCTACATCCAAGTTGTTCACATCGCAAAAGCGCGCTCTTGCAAAGCGCGCGCTTTGCAGTGTTGCCACTTCGGATATTTTACATCCACATTTAGATGTTTTTCCTTCCATTTAAATGTCATTTTGACGTTTCAAATGGTAGATGCTTTTCTAGATTCTTTTCATATGTTTTTCCTTATATTTATATGTCTTTTCGACGTTTAAATGGTAGATGCATTTCCAGACTCTTTTCATATGTTTTTCCTTCCATTTAGATGTCTTTTCGACGTTTAAATGGTAGATGCATTTCTAGACTCTTTTCATATGTTTTCCTTCCATTTAGATGTCTTTTTGACGTTTAAATGGTAGATGCTTTTCTAGATGCTTTTCATATGTTTTCCCTTTTATTTAGATGTCTTTTTGACGTTTAAATGGTAGATGCTTTTCTAGATTCTTTTCATTTGGAGTCAAATATTTTTTTTCTTATGGTAGATGTTTTTCTAGATGCTTTTGATTTGAGTTGAATAATTTTTTTCAGTTATTATTGTTTTTTCTTTCAGTTACTCAAACTTTGAACTCTCACTGGGGTCAAAGCTCAAATATCTGGCAACCCCGGTACTGATTAATTAAAAGGGCGCGCAAATCACACTTACTTTGTTTCAACCGTATCCTCACTGTGCTAACTTTGTGTTTCTTTTTCATGTGATTTAAAAAAAATAATTGCTCACCTTCATATGTGGCTTTCACTTTGAATAAACATTTCAACATGCTAAAAGTAAAGTATGAACAAAAAAATATTGGCAGTTCCCGGGGATATCACCAAGGCTCGTTGTAAGTACTTTCATAAATCGCACAAACCACGAACGACGTAGCGCCAGCAACAGTCAAATCATTATTTGTTTCGTTGCCGGCCTAGATTTGCTTAACATAAACAATCCATACAGACGTTTATCTGACATTGCAGATCTAAGCCATGTTTTTACACGACGACGTAATGTGCTGAACGATCGCTCCACAGTACATGTTGTTGCTGGTAATGTTAGCAAAACTAATAAGGCATACCTGACACTCAGATAAAACTTTGTAAAAGGTACAAGTCGATAAAATGTACAATCTTGTCTACTTCTGCATTCTCGCGTTTTCCCTCCCCCGTGTGGGTTCCGGGGCCCTATTGTGGGGAAAACAAGAATAGACCCACTGCCTCCCCAAAAGCATGTCGTAAGTGTCGACTAACTGGGGAACTTCCTTTGAAGTCGGAGTGCATCTGCCTGAGAGGCGAGGAACCAACAGTCTGCATTCAATTGAATCAGATCTGTAAAACTGATGCACACGCAACACTCATGTTCTGGAGCATGGCTGCAGTCCAGAAGTGGATGAGCAACCAGAACTTTACGCCAGAGTGTACAGCTGGTGAACGCGAAGAAGAAGAAGAAGAAGAAGAAGAAGAAGAAGAAGAAGAAGAAGAAGAAGAAGAAGAAGAAGAAGAAGAAGAAGAAGAAGAAGAAGAAGAAGAAGAAGAAGAAGAAGAAGAAGAAGAAGTTTCAAAATTATCAATGTAGTATATCTGAATAATAGTAGACATTATATCCTTAAACTTTTTACGATTCAGTTTGCACAATTTCGAAGGATGTAGCAACGCTGAGTTAAATTGTGCACTGTTGGCTTCACAGAATCGACTCTCAGTTGAGTTAATTAGAGAATCTAAGTATGGAATGTAAACAGTTTGAAGTACTCTTCAACACTTATGGTTCCCGGATTACTTCGATACTTTTGTCTTCCACACTGTCTTGGGATAATCAGCTCAATATCCACTTTCTGTGCGAGTTGTAGTGTTTTCACAAAAATATCCCTGAAATAGTTATCGGAATCACCTCAGTGAAGTTTTACTACACTGAGCAGGTTTTGAACTTGCAGTTGGACTTCTGGAAGATCAACTTGAACAGCTAGAAGAGCCTGAGTACCTGGTTCCAGTATGGCAGAGTCTTGAGAAATAATATTGAGACAAAATAAAAACGTGCTGGACTTTGATGAACAATGTAACTGATGTGCAGCCTGTCGTGTATTTCCACTTGCATGCAATGAAAATGTTTCCAGTTGGCAATAAATGTCTGCAAATTTACTAGAAAAAATCTGAATACTTTTATACTTGCTTGTCCATCTTGTCTCACACAGAAGAGGAATATTTGGGACAGAGGACCTCCTTTTTGGGCTTTCACGAAAAAAATGTAATAATTGCTTTGATAGTACTAATAGTATTTCGTATCAATGCAACATTATTAAGATCATTTTCAATGAGATTCAGTATATGCGAGGCACCGTGAACAAAGGCAGCCTTGGGGTAAATTCTTCGAATTTTTCGCCTGAACACCATTTTCTTTTCCGGCCATTGTCGAGCACCCATCATAACCTTGACCCAGCAGATTATTAAGGAGAAGACTAAATGTTTTGCAATGTTGAATAATACAATCAGATATCGTGGCGGCGAGTCCATACCTTTCAGCGGAGAAAATCCAAGGAATTCCTCACGAATCATAGCCTTCTCACTAGACGTATCTACAAACCGGACTCCCAGTGATAACTGTTCTGCTCCTAAGATATCTGCTGTTCCATCGGCTATGATCAAGAATCCAACAGCATTGTTAGCAGCTTTTACAATGTCTTCTCGCAAAGCTTGTTCAGACAAATTAATCAAACCATTCTGCGTTCGGTGTGATGTGTAACGTGCATTTCCAGCAGCTGTATCAAAATGGTTTTTTTTAAATACTGTCTCCTCCCTCAATTCGAAACGAATAAAGTTGTTCGACATTTCCTTTGGTGCTATCTTTCCCACGAATTGCCAAATCATTTGTTCCGCAAAATAAGATTGTTGAAATAAAAGGATACAGTTTCTTTCTGTTTTCTTCAATAGTTCGTTTTACGGAATTATCTACCTGACAAATAATATCCTTTTTTGGATCTCTAATGGTTGACGCGAAGTGTTCAGCATCTTGTTAAGACCCACGATGCCATGCTGAGCTGGTATGGTTTCTGGCACATTCATTGAAATCTTTGTGCTTTGTACAAAAAGTAGTAATGAAGGCACCTTGAATTCCTCTTTGAACTGGTTGAGGAAATAAAACACAGAAAATGCAAAAAGCACTTTTTAACCTAGGTGAATACGATAACCATAGAGAATACTGGGTTAGCCAAGATTTCCTAAAACAACGATTTTCCACTTCCTGACATGTCGCCTTCAAAATCAAATGACGGGTGAGGCTTGTACGGATCAGTTAGCAAACGATACTTGAGCTTAAGATCGAATCTTCGTAGTAGATTTTACACAGAGTCCAATGTCCTAGGTTAACCTAGTATCTCCACTTTCAAGTTTGTCCGGGTCTGGTTCAGATGATAGCGTTGCTGCTGCAGATGAACAAGCAACAGCATCCGTTTTTTTTAATCAATCCAGGGCAAGTACCCCCCCCCCCTCTTCTTTTGCGTTCGCCCATGGTTAGGTGATGGAGTTTTATGTCGGAGGCACACTTACAACGACCTGTACAGACAGTAGTGACCGTTTTGTGTTGTTGTTGTGACGGTGGTGGTGGTAGTGGTAGCAGCAGTAGTACTGGCACTCTAAGGGTGATGTGGTAGCTGTTACACTGGCCACATTTACTTTTCAGTACAGATTAATGCTACCCATTTTAGTCATATTAATAGCTATGTAATTTGTGACTCTTTCCGTTTGGATTTTTTTCTAGATGTTTTCCACGCAAATTTGGATATTTTAAGATCTTTTTTGACTCCATTTTGGATGTTTTTGTCAAAGAAAAGTGGCAACACTGATGACGTATGTTTACCGCTCTTTTCCGGCGTCAGTCAGTTGCCATTGTTTCCAGCAGCAGTCACAATGAATTTTTTACAGCTAGTTGCATCTGTACAAGACAAAGGAAACAGCATTGCCTTCCTGCAACAGCATGGCATTCTGCACAGAACCAGAAGTTGCAGAAACAACCATCAAATGCTGCTATCGCTGTCTGAAAGACACGACCGTTGGCGCTGTAGAAAGTCCACTTGTCGTGTAGACTTACCTCTGCGGCAAGGAACATGGCTGGAAGCCTCACGGCTCCCATATAGACAGATCATTCTTTTTATATACTGCTGGTCTCACGATATGACAAGCATTCGATTTTGCCAAGTAGAGCTGAGCATGTCGCCGACTGCGACGGTGGAATGGAGCAATTTCCAAGGGAGGTTTGTGCCAATACTTTGTTATTGAATCCTGCAGTGATCGGTGGAGAGAACACCACTGTTGAAATCGATGAAAGTCTCTTTGCAAGACGTAAAAATCATGTTGGACGTGTGTTTCCACAACAGTGGGTATTTGGCGGAGTCTGTCGCGAGACGGGCGAATGCTTTCTGGTCTGCGTCCCAGACAGAAAAGCAGAGACGCTTCTGCCGATCATTAGCGCAAACATCAGACCCGGAACGACAGTAGTTTCCGACATGTGGCGTGCATACAACGGAATTGAGAATATTCCTGGATTGACGCATCTTACCATCAATCACTCCATTAATTTTGTCGACCCCACCACAGGTGCTCATACGCAATGCATCGAACGTTTGTGGAGGTCGGCAAAGGAGAGAAACAAGCGCCAGAATGGCACCCACAGACATTTATTAGAATCTTACATGTGTGAGTTTCTGTGGCGCAGGCGCGCTCAACGTGCGGGTGGCGACATGTTTGAAACCATACTAGCAGACATTGCTAGATTCTGGCCCCCGAGAGACTACTAGTCCGTCGTCTCGTCTGCCACCGCAGTTTGACCTCAGTTCAGATCTACTAACGTTGTGACACAATCTTCTGTAGAGTCGTAACCCAGGTCCGATTATGTTTTTGTGTCAAGGGTGGCGGGTGATTGTTGACAGACGAGAAGAAAGATGGTCGTGTCGATAGTGGCGATGATGATGATGTTGTGTTGCTTACTACGTGCACGTGCAAGGTGTCCGAACAACAAAATGTCTGAATACAACAGTTTTCTTTCTTCTAAAATTCTCTTTTAATACGTAAGCTAACACAATTTCATTATTTCTCTGACAAATACCAAATCCTCTAAGTATTCATAGAATCGCGTTGTGTTCTTTTATCACTAATCACTTTTTATAATCAGTACTAGAGTCTTTAACTGCCACCGGGCTACTACTGCAGGTTGGGGTAAAAGGTTCATTAAGTAATACTGTCTATCTACTTATCTATGCTCTCTTCCCTGCTTAGTCAGCCGGTGCTTGTCGCTTGTTCTCCTCACTCCGTCTCTAAGCTGTCCCTCATCTGTTCTTTGCTGTCTTCTGCTGTCCTCTTTCTTCTGCCTCTGTCTGCCTATGTCTCAGTGTGGGTCTCCGTATCTGAGCTAACTGCTCCTCTGGCCTATCCGGCTCCTGTCTGTGTTCGAGGCTCCCTCTGTGTGTGTCTATGTGAGTGCCTCCCTGTGTGTCTGTCTATCTATCTAAGCTAAGCGCTCCTCTGGTCTATCTGTCTATCTATCTGAGCTAAGCGCTGCCGAAGATCCCGGGCAATCGCTTATAAAGGGGCCACTAGGGGACTCCTACCCCTCCTTGTTTTGCAGCTACTGGCATCACCTGATCTGGCCGGGACAAGTATTTGATTAATGAGTTTGGAACTTGGACGGGGAGAGTCACATGTCAGATCATGCGATTCATAGTACGTGGGAAACAAGAGTATGGACTAATGAAAAGTTTTACAATAAGGGTGAAAGCCACACGGGTCTTACCGTGCAAAGAGCACAATACTAATAAAAAGAGGGGGCTGGGGTGCGGACCCTGTTACAACGTGTACAATCTCTGTGATTGTCAATTCGTGCGTGAACCCAGCAGTATTCATGTAGAATGATTGGCCCTTTTTAGGGCCCCCCACAGTACCCCAATTGGCATTTAGAGTTCACATAGAGTTCACATAGCCAAAGTGCACATTTTACGTGAAAAAAAAAACCGTTGTGACAACAAACACACATACACACAATTTAAATTTTATTTTTACAACAACAACAACAACCCAAAAAAAAAAAAACACACACGCACGCGCGCGCACGCACGCACACACACACACACACACAATTTACATTTCATTTAAAACACACAATTTACATTTAAAAAAAAAAACACATGTGACAACAAAAACACACACAATTTACATTTCATTTGAAAAAAAAAAAAAAAAAATAAGAAATTCACAATGGATCACGTCGGTATTGAATACACGGCATCTTTCATTTACAAGGCAGATGTGATACCAACTACGCTATGCACTCACATGTTAACATGTTATAAAAACATGACTAATATTGCAGACCAGCCAATTGCGCATCAACAAGCAGCCAAATGCGCATCAACAGACCGAAATATGTCGCACCATAAGACACTAGATGAACACTCAAAAACAGCAGCAGACAGCAGCACACTTGCACCCCTTGAAATAATGGACTGTCAAGTCAGCTGTGGAATTCCCACGGGAATTTCGTGTTTGGGGGACGTAAAAAATATAGAACCGCGTATCCTATACAGGACGTTGCAGAACCAACCCTAGCATTTGTTAAACTGTTTTGGTTTTTCTAGAAAAATTTACGTCCGGTAGTTTGCCATTGCTTTTTCTATAAAACCCAACGCAAAGCGCAAATAATCCTCGCAATTGGGATAAAACCTGGCATTACGAAACGCGTTCGCAACGCCTAAGCTACAGACGCCAACTTTCCCTTTTTCTTGATGTGTTATGTGTTGCATTGTGACTGAAAGAAGTAAAAGGTCACATTAAAAGACATAACACTCTTTTAATAACTATTTCCCTCCAACGCAACACATAACACCTCTAAAATAGTGGTTTAGCCTGGGGTTTCCCTTGTTTGGGGTCGTTTAAATTTATTGTACAGGATATTCGGATATTTTGTGAAAATGCTGTTATTGTTGCTGCTGATGCTACTACTACTACTACTACTACCACCACCACCACCACCACACCATCACCACACCACCACCACCACTACTAGTACAACAAAACTAATTCACGACCAGCCCCAGATATATCTGGAGCTGGTCGTGACAACTGCTGTTACTACTGCCACCATTTTTAATATTACTACTACTACATCTTGACAGGTTCGCTTCCTGGCGGAGCCGGACTGTTTTAAAAAATGACCTTGGCTCCCAGGTCGACCCAGCCTTGAGTTGGTACCGGGTGCAGTCCCGGGAAGTAAAGGCGGCCGGTGTGATGCTGACCACATGACCCATCTTCTGTCGATTGGTCAATAAAATATAGGTCTAGCCTTATACGCCTAAATGCGTGGAAAAGGGACCTTTACTTTACTTACTACTACATCTCGGCAGGTTCAGCATAATTTTTCACTTATTGGACGACTGTCCATAGTTCACCTCCATACATAAGAATTGGCAATTTTAGGTCTTTTGCTCTTTAGAACTTGTTTTTCCGCGTCATATTGTACAAAGACTTGAAGCAAAGAGTATTTTGCATCGTTTGAAATACTGAGATTTGCTTTATTATTGGACATTTAACTTTTGTTAAATACACTTTTGTATTTGCTCTTATCGTGAAATCACAGTTTCAGTCTGATCCCCATTTGATGTGATATTGTAATCGGAAATACGATTTTTTTTGTGTCTTTTCATTCCTTTGTTTTCACTTCCTATATATATATATATATATATATATATATATATATATATATATATATATATATATATATATATATATATATATATATATATATATATATATATATATATTCTCCATTTGTTCTTGTAGCTTTTGTGTATCAGGGATAATAATTCGCCTTTTATGAATTCTAATATTGCTCCATATTTCTGGTCTAGTTTAGATAATTAGGTTAATAATTTTGCTAATAGGAGAGAGTGACGGCACTAGAGCTGATATCAAGAAGTCACTAAACTTAACACCGGATTTGACTTGGAAGTTCCATCTTTAACTCATTGAGTCCTAGTGGGTTTAGCATCAAAGGCACAGGGGGTAGTAAAGAGAGTCATAAAATCGGCGCATCATGCGTTCATTGGGCTTCTAGATAGGAACCTATGAAAGTACGATGCGTTCTTTAGGACTCAAAGAGTCAAGTCCCTTGGTCATAAATTGTGTTATGTATCTTTCTTCTGTGGTTTATTGGCTACAAAAACACTTTCGTAATTCTGACATTTGCAGTTTGGCAACAGACCTCTTTGCAATGATTTCAGCAATATAAGTCGTCCTTTAGTTTCATAAAATCGATAAGTAGAACTTGTTTGTGTCTTTTTTGTTCAAATTTACAAGGGGGTAATATTGCTTTGATAAGTAGAACCACAAGATTTTGATCACTATCGGAACGGTGCACAGGAACCGGAAACAGGGTTGCCATATTCGCATTTTTTATGCCAGATTCCACAATTCTGGCATATTTGAAATTGAACTGACATACGCGTATGAACTGGCATATTCTGGCATATTTGGGTTTTTCCTGGCATTTCTTATCAAGATGTGCTTACATTTTCTTCATGGTTCCTCTGTTATAAACAAGCAAATTTACCAAAAGCAATGTAGCCCTACAGTTAAAATCTTTATTTCAGTTTGACTTTGTTGTGATGTCCTGGTACGGACTAACGGAGATTCGCGCCATTTCTTATTGTTTTGCTGTCCTCCTAAACGGATCGAGACTGCTAGAAATATAAACCTCTGTAATTTATGTTTTTACTAGAATAAATGCGAGACATAAAACGAAAACCCACCACTGATACAAAGTGATTCAGACTGTTCAGAAACTACTCGAGGACAGAAAATAGAAAGGATATAGACCTAGTTCTATCTGTGATAGAATTTAATACTTTAACCAATGGTCACGTCTTCCAAAAAATGGAAAGCATCTTTTGACAGCAATCGCAAGTATAATAGTAATTGGAAGAAAACATACTCATGGCTCAAAAGATCTTCAGACGGATCAGAGGCAGGATAAACTGTGTCAGTGCACTGTTGCACCAAGAATTACTAGTATTTCAAATCATGATAAATCCGAAAAACACAGGATGAAAACTCCGTCAAAAAGCCAGTCACAGCCTATTACAACAATAACTCCTAGGCAAAGTAATCATCATCATCATCATCATCAGGTGCCTTGCCGACGGCGTGGGCGATCATGCCTCTCCATAATCCGCGATCTCCTGCAGCATGTATCAGTTCGTGTGCCGACACACCTCCATGCCATGCAACAAGACTGTCAAGCATCTTCTCTCGTTGTCTTCCTCTATCCCTCCTTCCACAGATCTTTCCAGTGGTCACAACATGTTCTATTTTCCCTCTTCTCATAACATGGCCGAAAAATGATGACTGTCTCCTTCTGATGTCAGTGATAAGTTGTCTTCGGGCTCCCGCCTCTTTTAAAACCTCTTGGTTGCTCTTTTTGGCTGTCCAAGGTATTCTAAGCATTCTTCTGTAAAACCACATCTCTGAGGCCTCTAAAAATTGTTTGGCCTGCCTACCGATAGGCAAAGTAATGAAAAAGTTAAAGCAGCAAAGTTGCAACTTACTGTAAGCATGACCTGTTATTGTGCAATACGCACAAATGATCATTTAATTGAAATCATAAGTAGTGGGCTAGCGTAATAGAGGTATTATTTCAGAAATCGATCTCTCTTTATCCTTAGTAAAAGATGGCGGCCAAAAGTGATTGGTTCTTTCTGGCGGCTGTTCTTTATCCTTAGTAAATATCGATCGGGCAAGCCGCCCTCTTTGTCCTTAGTAAATATCGATCGGGCGGCTGATGACAGCACAAGTGATTGGTTTTAGGGAAAGGTATAGGAAATCGATACTTTGTAGGTGCGTTATTATCTTCATAACTGCAGGTGACAGGTGGCGTTATATAAAACGGGGGGCAGGTAGGAACACTATTTAGGTGAGCAGCGGGGGGCAGGTAGGGCAGGGGACCCGGGGCGACTAATAGAGTTGGTGCGGGTTTATGTGTGTGTCTGTATATGTGATTGTATGAGGGGAGCCGTTTTAGACTTGCGATAAAGAAACCTAGGGAGGCGGCGGGATGACCGGGGCTATATTAGAAAGGGCGGCTCGAGAGCCATCATCATCATCTGCGTCATGTGAGCGACAGTCGATCGCTCATGGATGGTTTGAACTGTAGTAAAAAGGAGAATGTACGACAGAATACTGGGTGTCTGGTAATACTGTTGAGGGTCGAAGAGAAGGGGCACATCTGGCAGACTGTCTGACTTTATAAATAAGTGGGCGAAGGTTCTGATTGGTCAGTAGGCTTTAGTGGTTATTCTGCTGGAGCAGTCGGTTTAGGAAAACTCGGCAGTTGGTGTCGCTCAACGGGGTACGCCCGCCCGCCCGTACGCACGCACGCACGCACGCCCGCGGTGTCGTTTTAGGGGATAGATACAGAAACCTAGGAAGGTGGTTTGATGGTAGGGAGAAAGTGGGGCTTGGGCGCCATCATCATCACCCGCGTCGTCGTAAACTGTCCTTTACTTAGTAACGTTAAGCAGTTTAAGAATAGTTTTCCAATCGATAAAAGTAGCTGTTTGGAAACAGACACTATCATTATAAGTTATGGACCCGCGGTGGAGGCATCCGTTTACATCTCTGATAGCCGGACCTACCGGTAGCGGTAAAACTGTATTTGTGCAGAAGTTTTTAAAACATTTGAACGCTATGGTCGACCCGGTGCCGGAGGAGATTATTTGGTGCTACGGGGAATGGCAACCTCTGTATGACAACATGGAGGGCGTCATCTTTAACGAAGGTCTTCCGGATATGGAACAATGGCAGGGAGATAGACGACGTCTAGTGGTCATAGACGATTTGATGTCTGAGACGGACGACAGAATCACTAAACTATTTACTAAAGGCAGTCATCATCGCAACATCAGCGTGATTTATATTGTACAAAATCTTTTTGGAAAAAATAAAGAACAAAGAACCATCAGTTTGAACGCGCATTACCTGGTAGTTTTAAAAAAACCTCGTGACGGTTCACAGATCACCAACTTGGCCAAACAGATGTATCCCGGCCGCGTTTCCTACGTCCAAGAAAGCTTTAAAGACGCGACGGCTAACCCCCACGGTTATTTGCTGTTCGACCTCCGACAAGACACCCCAGACCAGCTCAGACTACGCAGCGAAATATTCCCCGACGAGAAACGAGTACTGTACGTACCTAAATAATGTCTGACAAACTAAAGCGACACGGCGAGATGCTGCGTTTTTTGTGCGAGGCGAAAGCCCACACAGCCAAAGACATCATAAAAACCGCCTCACCGGAGCTCGTACAGACACTTTGTGAATGTTGTCACAACGTATTAAAAGGTAATGTCACCCTGACATCCGATCAGAAGAGACGTTTGTGTCGTTACAAAAACTATCTCAGAGCGCTCACCAAAAAGAAACTTTCAATCAAAAAGCGAAAAGAGATTTTACAACACGGTGGGTTTCTCGGGGCGTTATTAGCGCCAATACTAAGTGTGGTAAAAGGTATCTTGGGTTTCTAACCATGGCCAAGAAAATGATATTGATCGACCCGCGTATGATGGACTCTGTGTTTCAAAAACAATATGTACCACCCGATAAAGTCAATGATAGCCTACGTGATTTGGATACTCATATGCAACATGTCTTGGAAAATGAAGAGCTGTTGCTTCGTGACAAAGCCCGACTATATCAACATACATTACAACGTTACTTGACTCGCCTGGATCATTACCGACACAAGTCATTGGGCGTAGTGGATATTAAAACACCCACAGAAACCCTGCCGTCGCCGCCACTACCAGTAACACTAAAAACAGAAGACAACGAGTCAGTGAGTCATTCACCGTCGCCGGCTAAAACTGTCAAGAAGACAGCTGACTCTGAGACACCACCGGTCTCGTCGTATAAACTGAGACAAAGAAACAAAAAGTCTAAAATACCTACACCAAAGTTGGAACAATGGCCACGCAACTGAAAAAACTTTACTATGATCCGAAACAACCGGGAGCCTATAGTGGGGCTGTAGCCTTAAAACGACACACAAAAGTGCCAACTAAACAGATCAAAGATTGGCTCAGTCACGAAGATACATATACCTTACATAAACCTATACGGCGACATTTTAAGAGGCGTCCGATTATAACCAGTGGACTCAACCAACAATTCCAAGCTGATCTGATAGATATGAGATCTTTACGAAAAGACAACGACGGTATGGCGTACTTGGTTACTTGTATAGACGTGTTCAGTAAATATGCTTGGGCCATTCCCATTAAAAAAACAAAACTGGAAAAGATTTAGTGGAGGCGTTCAGTAAAATATTTACCGAGCGGCAGCCAAGGAAACTGCAAAGTGACAAAGGGTCCGAGTTCCTTAATCGGACGTTCTTAAAGTTTCTTAAAGACGAGGGCGTGCATTTTTTCACGGCAGAAAACGAAGATGTTAAAGCAGCGGTGGTCGAAAGATTTAACCGCACCTTAAAAGAAAAGATGTGGCGTTATTTCACCAAAAACCAACAAGCACCGTTATATCGATGTGTTGGGGTTCTTTTTGCGAAATTACAACCATTCCTATCACCGCAGCATTCGTATGGCCCTCGTGGACGTTAACCGGCGTAACCAAGAGCAAGTATGGCAGACACTGTATTCGAGTGTCGAAAGCCCCGGCATACCTGTGTTTAAAGAAGGTGATCGTGTGAGACTCGCGCAAGCCAGGCAGACATTTAAGAAAGGTTATATGGCTTCCTGGACCGAAGAGTTGTTTACCGTCAGCCGCGTCAACAGAACCATCTCGGTAACTTATGTGCTAAAAGACGATTCGGGTGAGGAACTCAGCGGGTCGTTTTATAAGGAAGAAATACAGAAAGTCGGCGACAAAGAAATTTATCGGGTGGAAAAGATTTTACAAGAACGACGAGGTGTCCGTGGTGGTAAAGAATATTTAGTCAAGTGGTTTGGTTATCCGACCTCATTCAACAGCTGGATAGCAGACCAACAACTAGAGAGGTACGAAAATTAGTGTTATGGAAGCCGTTGATGAAGTGGATGAAATTACCGTCTTTGCAACAGAAACAGAAGCTGACGGCAAACGACCGTGGTTCAGTAAACTACGTCTGAGACCTGAGGTTGTTTTCATCTCTCAGATGGTGATTATATACATCGTCATCAGTGTATCACTATTCAATCTGACTTACGGCTCGGCGAGTGAGGCAGAGGGAAAATTGTGGATCGTGCTCTTGTCGAGTTGTTTGGGTTACCTATTACCGAATCCGAAAATAGAGACGGTCTTAAAGCAACCATGAGTTTTTACGTGACGCTACCCAGCAACGCCTCGCCAAAAAATATTTCCCGACAATAAACCGGGTCACTTTTTCGTCAAACTGCCGCAGACCATCGAATTGAGTTCACAGTATGAAATCGGCCTGGCAGAGATTCAATTTCCCAGCAGTTATTTTAATATCCTGGAAGATGATATCTGGATCGAATACACCCCACATAAGGACAGCAAAAAGGTAACTCAGAAAATTACATTACCGGCTGGTGTCTACAAGTCAGGTGAAGATTTTATCGATGCTTTGAATCTACTGCTTTTAGAAAACGAGGAGGGTGGTGATGCGATATTGCGAATCCATTATAACAATTACACGAAAATGTCCGTCCTGAAACTGTACGAGAAAGGCGCTCAGATTGTTATATGCGAACTCTTGAGATCTATTTTAGGCCTGACCAGCCTGTGTCTGAACCAACACTGACATACCACTAGTCGGTGATTATGAGGTAGATATCGATAGCGACATGAGTAATGTCTACGTATACTGTGATCTCGTCGCGGCGAGACCTGTTGGTGATGTCATGGTTCCCTTATTGCGTACCGTCCCTATTATGGACAGAGTTTCAGCTTCTGTGTTTCGCATCTATGACAAACCACACTACGTTCCTATGAGTCGTTTTTCTTTTGACACGGTGGAAATACTTTTAACCACCGACACGGGAAAAACTATACCATTCAAGACTGGATCTTCGGTGGTGACGTTACATTTTAGAACTCGGAGACATTTCAATCTAGAATAATGGTGAGACACGTGCCCTTACTTCGAAGGCCTGAAATGTATGAAGATTTTTACTGTCAACAAGCAGGACATGGCTTACCGGTATTTATCGGCGGAAGAAGTCAACTTGGACGAGGTCTGGGTAGTTTCTTCAGCGGTTTAGGTCGCATGGTTCTTCCTTGGTTAAAGACAGGCGGTAAAGCCCTGTTAAGAGAAGGTGTCGGTACGGGTTTGCAAGTTGCCCAAGATGCTTTAGCCGGTCGGAATGTCGGAGAGGCGTTTAGGGAACATGCCAAGGAAGCGGGGAAGAGGTTACTTCAAGGAGCTGTTGCTCACGTGGCTGGTAACCAATCAGGAAGCGGGATGCGTCGACGCCGCGCAGCGCCACCCGGTGAGCCTCTGAGTAAAAGGTTTAAAGCATCACCCCGATCTCGTCCTTCTCACAAACAGCAGCTGCCTCAGAGGAAGAAGAAGTACTCAGATATCTTTGATAATGTCTCTGATTCATCCTAGTTCGTGTGAATATCTTCACTCTGGTTTGGATTAGTTCAGCGTACCACCAACACAAACAGCGGTTGAGGAGGGGCAGTTTGTGGAAATACATCCACTGGCGTCGCTAGCTCCTGGAGCTCCTATAGAGTTTGCCATCTCCGGAAACAGTGAAGAATACTTGGATCTTTTCAATACTTTTTTACACGTCAGAGCCAAAGTCACTTTAAGCAATGGTGATAGTATACCGCCAGATGCTGCTGTGGCACCCGTCAACTATTACATGCACAGTTTATTTTCTCAAGTCGACGTTTCCATCAATGATACGCTGATTATACTTAGCGAAAACAGTTATCAATATAGATCATATCTTGAGGCCACGCTAAATTATGGTGAAGACGCCAAGAAAGGCCCTCTTTCTGCTGCCATGTACCTCAGCGATACCGCGGGTTTTATGGATGACACCCAAGAGCTTGGTAATAAAGGCCTATAAATACGGCGACAGCTAGCCAGCAATAGCCAAGAAATTGATATGATGGGACGCTTACACGCCGACATTTTCGCCCAAGACCGCTACCTCTTAAATGGCGTAGATGTCAAGATCAAACTTACACCTTCTGAAGACGTCTTCAATCTTATAGCTCATGATGGTGCGGTTGGTTACAAGTCTATCATAACACACGCTACCTTGATGGTACGAAAAGCCAAATTAAATCCAGCCATCGCTCTAGCCCATGAGAAAGCCTTAACCAAGACCAATGCCAAATATCCGTTGAAACAAGTGAATCTGAAAACCATTTCTATCCCCAAAGGAATGTTGTCTCACACCCAGGACAATCTTTTTCTGAGTCGGACACCTACCAGACTAGTGATTGGACTAATTAACTCGGTAGCCTTTAATGGTTCCTACAAGACTAACCCGTTCGATTTCCAACACTTCGGATTAACGTATCTAAACGTGAGTGTCGACCGTCGTAGTGTCTCCAGTAAACCCTTAACACCAGACTATGAGAATAATCGCTACGTGAAAGCGTTTTTTGGCACTATGTTGGCTATGGGCCTGGTGGGTAAAGATGCCGGTAACGATATCGAATACAGACATTATAAGAACCGGTACGCTCTCTACGCCTTTGACCTTTCACCTAGTCTGTTGGATGGGGACCAGTTTGAGATGCCCCGCTCTGGGGCGTTGTCTTTAGAATTTAAGTTCGCCACCTTTACATCCGAACCATTACAAGTTATAGTCTACGCCAAACAAGACTCTGTACTCGAAATTTCCAAGACACGACAAGTACTTTTGGACTACGCCTAAGATCATGAACACGCAACAGATACGTCAAATACTCTTCGCTGACCACATTGTCCGCCGAACACATCTAGTAGACGTATTGGCTCGTGATCAACTACCTATACATTTCAACCGTCACAAGACAGCGGCGTTTGTCATCAATACGGATGGTAGCGACCAGCCGGGTTCGCATTGGCTTGGTCTGTACTAGGATGGCGTAGGGCGTTTTACCTATTTTGACGCCCCCGGGCTCCCGCCCTTCCACGCCGAAATTATAAGATTCATCGAGCGCCACTCTACCAGACCCTTCAGTTACAACCCTCGTACCTTACAAGACTTACAGAGCAGTACTTGTGGACTATACGTTATTTATTTTATTCTGATTAAATGCCGCGGTGGTCGCCTGCGCCGAGTTTTACAGACGTTTTCGTCTTCGTATAGACAATACGTCAACGACCGAATCATTTGGCGCCTCGTTTCGCCCTTAATCATCAAAACAAGTCCGGACATGTCGAGTTTAACCGGGTTCTACAAGCTCACTGTGGGTATATAAACAGCCTGAGCACCAACCGTCTTCGTATTGCCGCCGTTATCCGCTAACCGAAGATGTCTACAGTCCCGACCAGTTGGGTGTATATGACTAGAAGCGACGAGGTGGTGAAACCTTTGGGCGCTGGTTTGAACGCTGTTTCAGTCTCGCTTTATACAGGAACACCCGCACTCCACTTGAGACGTTTCTTTGGTAAAGCAGATCTCAAATTTCCCACCAAAACTGGACTGACACTAAGTCGCCTAGAATTTGAACAACTACTTGAGCTACAGAGACGGAGATCCTGACAGAGTTTGATCGACTGGAGCTGCTAACTGTTCCTTGTTACTCGCCTACACCTAGGATCACAGAACCCTACGCTGACGAGAACAGCCCCAACACGGACGAATATATACATTGAGACTGTCGAGAACAACCGACCTGCTGCCTCTATAGATGACTCGGTTCCTTGGCCACTTGCAAAGAGAAAATGTCTACGCCAACTTTTAATTTTATGAATAAAAGAAATATAAAACGCAAAATATTGTTGTGTTGTTATTTTTGCCTTAGTTATAAATATGGTATAGTTGTTATGTATATATCCCCCTTATACAGGTACAGCCAGCTATCCACAGCTATCTATTAGTCTCTAATTTATGAAATTTATAATTTATTTTGTCTTCCTTAAACCGCTCCGCCTAAAAATACCCACACCCCAACACACCGACAATGAATAACCAGTTGCTATGGAGACACCATATCGATTTGTGCACCATATGTCTTTCCCCTAAAACCAATCACTTGTGCTGTCATCAGCCGCCCGATCGATATTTACTAAGGACAAAGAGGGCGGCTTGCCCGATCGATATTTACTAAGGATAAAGAACAGCCGCCACAAAGAACCAATCACTTTTGGCCGCCATCTTTTACTAAGGATAAAGAGAGATCGATTTCTGAAATAATACCTCTATTACGCTAGCCCACTACTATCATGAGAGCGCATGGTCAGGGAAGTACATTGGAGCACATACAGTTGCATAGAACTAAATGTTTATGCTTAAATGTAGCTTCTTCTTTCCAGTTGACAACAATCAGTTTTCTGTACTGTTCTTCTATAATACTGATGTTGTTTTCTGCCAGGTGTAAAAATTGTAGCTCTGAAAACTGTCCTTGATATTTGATTTAAATAAGTTTTCTCCTGTAGCTACTTTCAAGGAAATTAACTCTTTGAGTCCCAAGAAATGCATCATACGTTCATTATATCCTACTTAGAGGCCCAATGAACGCAAGATGCGCCGATTTTACGTCTCTCTTGACTACCCCTTGGGCCTCTGATGTTAAACACTCAAAGAGTTAAAGCAAGAAATCCAGTAAACATTTCATTTTTCCTGTCACTGAAAAAAAACTAACTATACGCAGGCGATATAATATTTCTGATTAAGAAGGATGGACTACCTAAAAACGGAAGATTTTTGGATAGGCTTACTTCGACACCAGGCATTTAAAGAGTTGGCCACTTTCGCCCTTACTTGCTTAATAATGCCCTTTAACAATGCTGCAGTTGAGAGAATATTCTCTCTTGTTACTTCAACTAAATCAAAAGCAAGAAACAAAATATAACTGAATTTTCTTGATGCAGTTGTCAGAATTAGAGCAGAACTATTGATATCAAAGAAATGTAGCAAAGACTTCATTCCATCTAAGAAAATGCTGATTTTACATCCGAAAAGGTTTATGCTGCATCTTCCACTGGTTCCAGTGAGGATGACAGTAAAGAATTCAATCTACAGCTTTTGATGTGAAGTGAGTACAATGTTACACTTTATTTGGCAATTTTCTGGCATATTTTGGGTGATAGTTTGGCATAAAATTACGTTTTTTATCTGGCAACCCTGACCGGAAACAGACTTCAGCAGTAATGGCGACGTCTATGTTCAACTGTTTAGAAACATCATGAAAGTGTTACATTGTTTCTTTCACGACTAAGTCAACAGGTTTGTAATCAAGGTAAACAATATATAGTTGGCTGAAAATCTATACTTTTCAAAATCTTCCTCCTTTATTCTCTTTAAATCAAATATATATAAATATATATCATCTGGAATGCTAGTGAAGTATCGGCGCTTCTTTGATTTATTCCCCAAAATGGCGGCATGCCACATTCTGGCTATAAAATATCCAAAAATATCCGAACGACGGTGTTCGCGTATATCTAAAATACGGACTTTCTACCAACGAACAAATCGCGGCAAAACTAGGATTACTTGACAACCAATATCAACATTTGCACAGATGGTACTAGTAGCAGACGATAAATACCGACCGTTGAAAAAAATTCGAGCGTTTTCATTTGCAGACGACGATACAAATTTGACGATATTAGCGACCGTTCACCAATTTCAAGACATTACAGACGATGAAAGCCGATTAGCAATACTGTTTCTTCCGATTGGAGGATTTAGCAGCGGTAGATGTCAGATTGTCGGCATGCGCCAAACGGGGATTAAACTCATCGCCGAGCGTATCTAGGTGCCTAGGACTCACGAGTACAGTAATTGGAGGAAGTTGCAGGAGATGCGGTAGCTGCCACTCGTGAGTCCCAGCCATCTAGTTTAGCCCCCATCCGCGCCGCGCGTAGCGGCGCGGGGGATACGCTCGGCGTGTGAGGCACACTCGCAGAAGCAGGTCGGCAAGCAACGTATCGCCCAGACCCTGTCAGAGCTTTTGTTTCGTTATTCGGAGCCGGCACATATATTTTTAATAAAAACTGACCCCGCATTCGGATATTTTTGGATATATTTCAAATTGGCCATTTTAGCTCCTTTTTGAACGCCATCTTATTACAGCCGCCATTTTGGGGAACGATTCAAAGAAGCGCCGAAGTATCTATATAATAACCCTTTTATTTTAGCACGGGAAGTTTTTCAGAGGTCTAGCCAAAAACACGGAGCAGCCGGAGCATTTTTTCAGTAAATTTGCTTATTACTTTATTTAATTTTTTTGACAGATTTCTGTTATTCTGACTCCCATGAAATCATATATCTATTTGAAGGATATAGATTGAAGTTCATGATTTTCCCAATATCGTTAAAATTAATTGATGTATATGCAAATTATCTCATTTGCATATCTAAAAATATAAAATTTGAATATGAATTTTCAACTTCAATCATCAATGCTTGAAACATAAAACTAAAAACAAATTTTTTTTAAATTTGAAATCTTTTTATTGATCTTTGGCCTTTTTGCAAATGTTGTAAGCAATTCAATAGTCAGAAAACAGGTATATATATATATATATATATATATAATATATATATATATATATAATATATATATATATATATATATATGAAAACAGCAATAATATCTTTAGGTGACATGTGTTTTTCACCATCAGTCAGCACAAGAAATGGATGTGCCGGAGTGTCAACACCTTCGGGTGCAAATACCCTGAGCCATGGTTGGGCTGTGGTCTGAACACAACAGCGTCCCCATCTGATTCCCACTAATACTACTAACACTAAATCCTGCATCAGTATCAACAGAATTAGTGTAATCACTTGATCCAAATGTTTTATAAACATCAAGTTTAGGAGCAGAAACATACGAGTCAGACGTACTTTTAGCGGTTCAGGTCACTATCTAAAAAATTCAACAAAAATTTTCACTTCGATACAAAACACTCGAAAGTCGCCATTTGTAAAGGCTAATACAGCAGTTAATATGAATGAATCACTTTCAATGTTTCAAAATAGAAGATTTCTTAGCGGTTCGAGGCGAAACACGATCGGGCCGATCATCGGCCGTTCCATGTTTTTGGCCAGACATCCGCCGGCCGATAATCGGCCCGTCCGTGCTAAGAGGGTTAATGGATGCTAGTGAAGTTTTGGCTCTCCTCCGAACTTAGCGGCACTTGGCCATTGCAACCAGACCAGTTTATCCGTCATTACTTGATGCAAATCGACAGGTCTCACATCTACCGCTGTTAAATCCTCAGTCAGAAGAACAGTATCGCTAATCTGCTTCGGAGTGTGTCGTATCCCCCGCCATGTCGCTTTTATCGTCTGTAATGTTGCGTGTCTCGAAATTGTCAACGGTCGCTATTATCGTCTGCTACAATCGTCCGCAGTGTTGCGTTTCTTGAAATTAACAGGTAATCCTAGTTTTGCCGTGATTTGTTCGTCACAGGAAGTCACACATTTTTCATAGGACTGAGGCCCTGTTAGGATATTTGTTTTGCCGGGGTAGATGTTTAGAGGGGAGTCACATATTGCTGAGACCCTTGTAGAGCATTTCATTATTCAGCTGATCATAGTTTTGCCGGGATTTGTTCCTCGGCAGGAAGTCCGCAGGACTGAGGCCCTGTTAGGGTATTTATTTGACCACCATATTGACAGGCTAGAAGTTCAGAGGAGAGCACGATGTGTTAATTGCGGATCTGTTTCTATAAAGGAAGCCAAAAAGAGTTCTGGTTGCAGGTGTATTTAGAAAACAGTGCTATTGGCAAGGCTTCAGTGCATTCTCAAAGTACACTTACATTAAAAAAAAACAGATACAGGAGCAACCTTCAAGTGATTTGAGGGTACAGTTAACTAAACTTCCCATAAATATTTAGGAAATAATGAAAAATTCATCCAAACAGTTTCATTCATTTTTTTTTCTTCTTATTTTCCTAAGTATTCAAACTGCTTTAAGGGTAGGTGCGCTGCAAAAAAATGTGCCCGACAAGGGTGCTGCGGCACTTTTGAGAGATAGTGGTTTAAAGAACACCACAAGACAGGTGCTTTTTTTGTTTGGATGACAGCACTTCTGTACACCGGTCTGTCACTTTGTCTACTGTCGCCTGTAGCTCCTGGACTGTTTGTTTCTTATATCTTCCCTGCCAAGTGGCTGCATTAGACCATGTATCTTTTCCTAGCCTGTAGCTTTCCAGACCTCTGGAAGAAGCTTCTATCTTTCCAAAAATTCTTTCATCTTGACTGCAGCTGATCTTCTCCAAGACCTTCCCAAATGTATTTTACAAGGTGATGATTCTAAAGCCACTGAGCTTTGAATGATCCTTAAATGGTTTTGGTAGTGGGATTAGATAGCTGTGCACCCAGTCCTGCTGTACTGATGCTGTCCTAATGCTCTGGTTAAATAAGTCAGTCATCTCTGCCAGGTCTAAATCGCTCAAAGCCTTCATGTGGCCCTACCTGACCCCATAAGACTCTGGTGCAGTGTCTTATCTCTGTCAGGTACACATCGCTAAAAGCTTTCATGTGTCCCTACCTGACCCCATAAGACTCTGGTGCAGTGTCTAGTCTCTGCCAGGTCTACATCGCTCAAAGCTTTCATGTGTCCCTACCTGACCCTATCAGGCTCTGGTGCAGTGTCTAGTCTCTGTCAGGTACATATCGCTCAAAGCCTTCATGTGACCATACATGACCCCATTAGGCTCTGGTGCAGTGTCTAGTCTCTGTCAGGTCTACATCGCTCAAAGCTTTCATGTGTCCCTACCTGACCCCATCAGGCTCTGGTGCAGTGTCTAGTCTCTGTCAGGTCTACATCGCTCAAAGCCTTCATGTGTCCCTACCTGACCCCATCAGGCTCTGGTGCAGTGTCTTATCTCTGCCAGGTCTACATCGCTCAAAGCCTTCATGTGGCCATACCTGACCCCATCAGGCTCTGGTGCAGTGTCTTATCTCTGCCAGGTCTACATCGCTCAAAGCCTTCATGTGGCCCTACCTGACCCCATCAGGCTCTGGTGCAGTGTCTTCTGCCTTGTTCAAAATATGTTTAATATTTTTCACTCGTATGTTTTCATAATGCATATTCTTTATGGTTCCAGATAACTACTACTCTCTAACTGCATCCCTGATGTCTGCATCATTATGATCTGTCTGAGCTTTAAATCTATGGAGAAACGGCTCCCCTTCTTGACTGTTGTCACACGCACACCATCATCTCTACAAACAGTTCTTACTGTCATAGACCGATCTTTTCATTACATCTGTCTTTGCAGTTTCCAGATTTTCCCAGTTTTTGTGTGTGTGTGAGTGTGCCTCCCATATCATTCACAAAATGTTCCTCACTTTGCTCTTTTGTTCTATGCAGCACAGCACTTGAAAACCTTCACCTTTTGTAACATTTTCTGCCATATCCACCTTCCCTCGTGAACTTAGGGGTGTCTATCGCACTTTTTTTAACTGCTTTTAATTCTGGAGTCCAACATGGGGCTGTAGAAATTAATTTTGACAGCCCTGTTGCATGCCGTCTCTCTGAGGCGTCCAAGTAGGTCGTTAGTCCACTTATACCAGAAGGTCTGGCATGCTCTCCCAGCCTTGATCTTACTGGGCTTAGAGATCAGAACTTAACATAGTAGGTGATCACCCCCATGGTCATTCAAGACAGTCCATTTTGCCTCTAAAACTGACAGCTTGGAGACAAATGCCAAGTCATTAGCTTTGTCTGCATCACCAGACCTCATTGCCATTTAGTCGGCCCCCCATCATTGATGCAGACCACATCGGAGTTGACCATGGCATCTGCAAGTGCAATTCCCTGTCTGGTTTTCTTCGCTGCTGTCCTATTCTCTGTTAATCTAACTGAAGTCCCTACATATAAGCAGCCTTCCACCTGGTAATTCCTCCAGTTCCTTGAGCCACTCCTATTTTCCCTTCTAACAAAACAGTCTACCGTGACATATATATTTATGAGGTTCCAACTTAAGCCACCAATCTCCACCTGTATCCCTTGAACCTCTCTTCCACTGTGGTTCCACTGGCTCAAGTCAAGCATCACATGCTTCAGTCCTTCTTTCACCAACAGACCTTGTCCATGTGTCCCCTGTCCAACAGGGTTTATATAACTAACCTACCCAGGGCAATGATATTTGTCTGTATTTAGCTCCTGGAGCATTATAATATCAAAAATCAACCTCTCCAGTACAGGACCTCTCTGTCAAACACTCTGACAGTTCCAGTATCCTACTCTTACATGATTGAAGCCTAATCTCTCCACTTTTCTTTCTCCTAGCACCCACCCTCCTTTTTCTATGCCTTTTTCAGTCCCCATTCTCTTATATTCTCCTCCTCACTCTCTATTCACTATCTGCTGAAAAAAAGATGTTGAGTGCAGGGCACGTGCTCCGTAGCTCTGGTGATGATTCCTATGAATATTAAAATCTGTAAGGAAAAATTAAATACTGCAGGAAATGACCAGTCACCCTAGTATTGCCTGTCTGCTAAGGAAGAGCAGAGGATGTCCCATAGGAGTCCATATGCCTAGTGCCACCCCACCAGACATACAAAGGTCATGACCAGGTCACACATGGCCATTCATTTCCTCAGCTTGTTGGCCCACCTTGGGGTTTAGATTTGAAGTTTGCCATCTTCAGTTGGACTGCTATTTAAAGCTAATGGGTTCCACCTCCCCGGTGAATGGGTTATCACTCCCTGACCCACTTGGTAGGCATGTCTCCGAGCATATGAGATATTCTCTAAGGATTTCAGATCTCACCCTGAAATCCCACCATGCCATCTCTACTACCCACCACCAGTTGGTCAACGGCTGCTTATTGGGTATTTGCAGATAATCTCTATAGGCCATTCCACAATCCACCACTAGTGGATGTGCTGGGTTGGGGATGGTTACCCCAGCTTTACACAGGCTACTACTGCCCACCGGAGCTTCCCATCACCGCCCCCACCCCATTTTGTCGAGGCCTCTACACCCCCAGTCATTACTAAATTTGTAACCGTCCATTCTTTTCAGGTTGATTGTTTAGTTTTCCTTGATGTATCTCAAGTATTTGATAAGATGGATAGTAAAATACAATTAAACATCAAGATGGAACAGACTGAAGCAGATCTAGAATACCCAGGTGCTGACAGTTCTACAATAGAAACTTTCACTGAAGGCCAAGTCTTTGATAAGATGGATAGTAAAATACAGTCAAACATCAAGATAGAACAGCCTAAATTTGATCTAGAATACTCAGATGCTCACGGTTCTACTAAAGAGACTGCCACCGAAGGCACGACTGCTGATAAGATGGATTTTCTAATGCCAGCAGTTGTCAAGACAGAACAGCCGAAAGTTTATCTAGACTATGCAGGTAAGGATTAAGTTTACATTCAGCATAAGATATTAATTAGTTAAACAGAGAGAGAGAAAAGAGAAACAGAATAAAAATGAATCCTTAAGTGGCAAATTACACATGAGAAACATACTGAAATTTACACTCATCACCATGATAAGCATGTTAGGGAGATGTATTAGTATATGCTTGTCTCACAGCTTAATGGTCTTAGATCCTCATTGAGCTCAAAGTTTACCATTAACCTAGGACAACCTTTTTTTTGTATTTAGAAACCATGAGTTGTTAACCCTTTGTCTTATTACTGTGGATATCGCAACCCTTCGGCCTAAGTTGACCCTTTGGCTTATTACTGTGGATATCGCAACCCTTCGGCCTAAGTTGACCCTTTGGCTTATTACTGTGGATATTGCAACCCTTCGGCCTAAGTTGACCTGGCCTAAAATGAGTACCAATCACTGCTCTTTAAAATAAAGGCAGCCAGTGATATGTTGACCACATCACCCGTTGACTGCTGACTAGTCTTTCAAAATGTGGATCTAATACAAAATGCAGAATTTACTAAATACGCCAAAATGGTCTTACTTTATTGAAATAATGAAGTAAGTAAATTATCTCAACTGAAATACACAGATCACATTTGCATTGTTTTATTATTGGTGTTCTGCAGAGATAGTTCAGCATGATTAGTGTTCGCTGGTTAAAGTACTGTTCATCCGATTAATAATCTGTATATTAGCAATGTGGTTTGAAAAGGAGCTTTGTCAGTATAAAAATAAGAACAGGAAGATGTCATGTTCACTGAATTCAGGTGACTCATTGTCATGCAGGACCACAGCAGTTGAGGTGTGAGTTAGGAGGGCTCTGGAAAGAGCTTGTATCGGAGACTGTTGATTCGGACCCGGTTAGCAACTGTGAGGCCAGTGCTAGGGTGGCTATTGTAAAGCACCCCGGCAGGTGTGTGGCGGGGTTAGTAGCGTGACTGTCACTAGGGTGAACTTTCTAGTGTTTGTTGTAATTACATTAAAGTCTGCTATGTATGCTCTAATAGTGTTGGGTTTGTTGTGTTTGAGGATGGACATCTCTGTCATGGAGCTGCCAATGAGCTGTTGCCTTTAAGGCAGTACACAGCTCTCTGACAACCAGTGAAGTCTTAGGCTAGCCACGTGATCTTTTTTTTTTCTTATTTCATAACACATATTTTGAGGTTTGCTCAAATAGTTGGATAACGAGTTGTATGCACTAGTTTAAAACCTAAATAAAATTTCCCTGTGAGGAGTTACCACTTGTGGTGCTTTTTATTCTGACTAGTGCAAAAATCCACTTGGTTCACACTATAAATCAAACTTCTGTAGCTTGACTTAGAGTTGACTGTAGTAACCTTAAAAGCCACTTAACCTCCAGTTTCTAGTACAATTATGAAGTTATTAATGAAATATTTACTATGGTGTGTTTCAGAAATACTCCCAAGTTCTCAGAGTGATCCTTTCAGCAGCACACAAGAGCAATCACAAATGAAGATGTTTCACGACACTGACTTCAAGCTTGTAAAACAGGATTTAACTGGTGCATTGTGGGAAGGCAAGACTCACAGTTCAAGTAAAATTTTAGACACGGCCAGTAGCAGCATTTTTAAAGAAATGATAGGAAACAGCAACACAGTCCCAACAAAAACAGAGAACCCTGACAATTATGATACTTGTGGTGCTTCTTTCACTCAGGCTGAAAGTTTGAAGTGTCACATGAGGATACACACAGGAGAGAAATCTCACCAGTTTGATGTTTGTGATGCTTCTTTTACTACAAGTGGTGGTTTAAAACGTCACAAGCAAACACACACAGGAGAGAAACCTTACAAATGTGATGTTTGTGGTGCTTCTTTTACTAAAGCTAGTCATTTGAAATGTCACAAGAGAACACACACAGGAGAAAAACCTTACAAATGTGATGTTTGTGGTGCTTCTTTTACTCAAGCTGGAGGTTTACAGTACCACATGAGAATACACACAGGAGAGAAACCTTACAAATGTGATGATTGTGGTGCTTCTTTTACTCAAGCTGGAGGTTTACAGTACCACATGAGGAAGCACACAGGAGAGAAACCTTACAAATGTGATGTTTGTGGTGCTTCTTTTACTACAGCTAGTCATTTGAAATGTCACAAGAGAACACACACAGGAGAAAAACCTTACAAATGTGATGATTGTGGTGCTTCTTTTACTCAAGCTAGAGGTTTACAGTACCACATGAGGATGCACACAGGAGAGAAACCTTACAAATGTGATGTTTGTGGTGCTTCTTTTACTAAAGCTAGTGGTTTGAAATGTCACAAGAGAACACACACAGGAGAGAAACCTTACAAATGTGATGACACACACAGGAGAGAACTTGATGTTGTGTGGTGCTTCTTTTACTAAAGCTAGTCATTTGAAATGTCACAAGAGAACACACACAGGAGAAAAACCTTACAAATGTGATGTTTGTAGTGCTTCTTTTACTACAAGTGGTGGTTTGAAATGTCACAAGAGAACACACACAGGAGAGAAACCTTACAAATGTGATGTTTGTGGTGCTTCTTTTACTAGTGCTAGTCATTTGAAATGTCACAAGAGAACACACACAGGAGAGAAACCTTACCAGTGTGATGTTTGTGGTGCTTCTTTTACTCGAGCTAGAGGATGTACCACACACACACAGGAGAGAAACCTTACAAATGTGATGTTTGTGGTGCTTCTTTTACTAAGCTAGTAATTTGAAATGTCACAAAAGAACACACACAGGAGAGAAACCTTACAAATGTGAGATGTGTGGTGCTTCTTTTACTCTAGCTGAAACGTTAAAGTATCACATGAGGATACACACAGGAGAGAAACCTTACCAGTGTGATGTTTGTGGTGCTTTTCTCACTACAGCTAGTTATTTGAGATGTCACAAGAGAAAACACACAGGAGAAAAATCTCACTAGTGTGATGTTTGTCATGCTTTTGTTTTTACTACAAGTGGTGGTTTGAAATGTCACAAGAGAACACACAGAGGAGAGAAACTTTACATCATTTGTTCGAACGAGCAGTCGAAAAGTTTACAAAAGAGCACATACAGAAAAGAAACCTCAAAGATTAGATGTTTATAGCAGTGATTCCAAAACTGTGCGCAATGGCGCCCTGAGAAGCCGCAACCTTTTCACAGGGGCACTGCAAAATATTTGAAGATAAGAAAAAAAAAGTAAAGATCCCTTATTACACCTAAGGCGCATCGGGCATATGGGCAGAGCGTCCCATATTTTAACAGACCAATTGGCACTCGGTGGGTAAAGTGGTCAGCATTACGCCGGCCGTCTTTACTTCCACAGGACAGCCATCCTGGTACCCATTTGAGGCTGGGTCGACCTGCGTATTTGAAGATACACAACTAAAAATTATTTTTTAATCTCTTGCATTCGAATATTAATATTTTTACTTTGGTTAGGGCACCGCGGACAAATTTTTATTCAAAAAAGACGCCGTGACTAAGAAAAGTTTGGGAAACGCTGGTTTATTTCTCCTGCTGACTGCTCTAATCTGAAACATTGCAAGTGAACACACACAGGAGAAAAGACGTGTGTGATGTTTGTGACATTTCCTTGCTGAAGCCGACCATCTGAAGCATTACATGGAAAACACGTACAGGAGAGAAACCTACAACTTTGATGTCTGTGGTATTTATTTTACTAAGACTGGAGCGAAACCTTACAGATGTGATGTTTGTGGTGCTTCTTTTGCTCAAACTTTCTATCTAAAGTTCACAAGAGAACACACATGAAGAGAAGCTGTGCATGTGTGATGTTTTAGGTGTTACGTTGGCTGAAGCTGGCCTCATGAAACATCACAACTGTGCATGTGTGATGTTTCAGGTGTTTTTTGGCTGAAGCTGGCCTCATGAAACATCACAAGAGAACACACATGAAGAGAAACTGTGCATGTGTGATGTTTCAGGTGTTATGTTGGCTGAAGCTGGCCTCATGAAACATCACAAGAGAACACACATGAAGAGAAGCTGTGCATGTGTGATGTTTCAGGTGTTATTTTGGCTGAAGCTGGCCTCATGAAACATTACAAGAGAGAACACACATGAAGAGAAATCTGATAAATGTTATGTTTTTAGTGCTTTCTTTACAAAAGATAGTTCTCTGAGATAACACAGCGGAACGTAGTAGTAATGTTAGTTTCAGCTTCATAGCAACTAAGTTTACCCCATAGTTGCTCCGCTCCTCTGCCAATGAAAAACAGAACAGAATGTTCATCACAGTCCCTTGTGGAAAGACTGACAGACTGCTGTCTCAGCATATGCACTAGCATACACACGCATCGACAGTAGCAGAGGTAACCAACAAATCAGCTGTTGCACATGCAATCAATTTTAATCACATAAGGGCACCACCAATATTGCGACAACAGGAATCGCACCATTTTCTGAATCTACAATTCACAACACCACGTTGGTCACAGTCGAAAAACATTCCAAATGAAATCTGCAGCTCACAGGGTCGCACCATGCACTCAACTCAGTAGCTGGGCGACGAAACTATATCATTTGAGTCTACAAATGGAGAAAAAATGCAACGGCCACCGTCTGGCAGAAGCAAAAACTTTGCCACAACTCAAAACTGTGGCCGTGCCTAGTGTCCATTTTGCACACACACAGAAGAGAAACTACAAATGATAGAGTTTATGATTCTTCTGTTGCTGGATATCTAAAACAACATTAGAGAACACATAGAGGAGAGAACCATTACAACTGTGAAGTTTATGGTGCATCTTTTGTTTGAAATTAAATTTTGTTAACTCCAAAACCATGACCACAACACGGGTGAAACTTTAAATTGCTTTTATGGCTACAGTCCTCAATTTAACAGTCATATGGGCTGACAAGGGGATCTGGCCGATGTGTGTTGTTCAAACTCACCAGGACCGTATGAGCAGAAACAAAATACTTCAGGGTAACATCAGGAGTCTGACCAAGGGTGCATTCTTCACCCTATTTTGTTTCTCATAGTGATAGATTATGTTATGAAGAAAGCAACCACAGGCACACAGACAGGCCTTCAGTGGAACCTTCTCGAAAACCTGGAACATTGGGACTTTGCAGATGGTATCTGTGTCAATATTTATGTCATCAGCCAAAGTAAAGAACGTCTCAACAAAAGACAGATCACAGAAATAGACGGCCGAGACAGGCAATGAAATGGACACCACAAGGACAGCGAGGAAGAGGCGGACCAAGAGGCACTTTGAGGCTTCTTCTTCTTGTTTCGTCTGCCTGAAATAAGTTGTCTCTTGTATAAATTTCACTGTTGTTAATTCATTCAGTGGTTCATAGAAGTTTACGTTCCACTGTTGTTCTTTCTGGCCAAAAGATTTGCCTTAATGTGTCAAATTCGGTGCAGTCCTGGAGTACATGCTCTGCTGTCTGGGGCACCTTTCCACAGGTGCACATGGCTGATACGCCTATCTTGAATTTTGTGTACATGTGGTTACTACTTTGAGGCTGGCCTCAAGGCTACGCGAAAGACAAAACTGGAGATAAAGAGGATGGCTCAGGATCAGATTGAGTGGCGACAGTTTATCTCTGCCTTATGTGCCTCTAGGCGTGATGAGGATTGATTGAATGAAGACAAAGCCAAGCATATTTCACTGTGTCTTGTTAGGAAGTTGCATTACCATATGCTTGCCTCACAGCTAAATGGTCTTGAATCAAATTCTCATTCAGGTCAGTGTTTATCATTAACCCAGTACTTTGAAGCTGACCCTGCCTAAAATTAAAAAAAAATTAAAAGTAAAGATCCCTTTTCACGCCTTAGGCACATCAGGCTTTTGGTAAGAGCGTCCCCAATTTTTACAGACCAAATTGATCTGAACATCAAGGAAGATTGGCTAATAAACAGCATCCTTTTTTGAAAGCTGAAATATTTTGGTCATATCAAGCGCCACGACGGATTGGAAAAAAATATAGCAGAAGGAGGGGCAGGGGCCGACCGGCACGTAAGATGGGAACAGGATATAAGTGACTCTCTTGCTCTTGTAGCTGATCTTCTGAGATGTAGTGCTTGTGATGGTATTTGATCTTGCTGCATTCTAACGAGATGGCCAAACCACTTGATCTGTTGTTTCTCAATGAATATAGCACAGAATTTACTAACGATGCCAAAATTGTTTTTTTACTTGATTAAAATAATGGAGTCAATAAATGCCCTCAACTGAAGGACACAGGTCACATAATCTGTTGTTTTCTTCTTTCTTCTTTGTGTTCACCAGCTGTAAACTCTGGTGGAAAGTTCTGGTTGTTCGTCCACTTCTGGACTGCAGTCCTGTTCCAGAACCCGAGTGTTGCGTTTGCATCCATTTTATAGATCTGACTCATTTGTATGCAGACTGCTGGTTCCTTGCCTCTCAGGCAGATGCACACCGACCGGAGAAAGCTCCTAATTAGTCGACTCTTAGACATGCTTTTTGGGTAGGCAGTGGGTCTATTCTTGTTTTCCCTATAATAGGGCCCCCGGAACCCACACGGGGAATAATCTGTTGTTTTATTGTACATCTCACCAGTGTCAATGGTCTGTGTGGGTATGGGACAGCTGAAGGTGTTGATAGTGAATAACGGACTAGCCCTTTGATGACCGCTTAGCGACTACGCATTCAACAGCTCACAGGATATCATTTGTTTTCCATATTGGGAGTGTACTTCTGGAAGTGTGCACTGATTTAAATAAATGTGTAGGTTGAATAACCTCATGTACACTGAGACACATCTTTCCACATGCTTGTTGTAACCTCATGTACACTGAGACACATCTTTCCACATGCTTGTTGTAACCTCATGTACACTGAGACACATCTTTCCACATGCTTGTTGTAACCTCATGTACACTGAGACACATCTTTCCACATGCTTGTTGTAACCTCATGTACACTGAGACACATCTTTCCACATGCTTGTTGTAATTACATTAAAGGTTGATGTGTATGCTCTACTGGTGTTGGGTTAGTTGTGTTTTAGGGTAAACATCTCTGTCATGGAGCTGCCAATGAGCTGTTGCCTTTAAAGCAGTACACAGCTCTCTGACAACCAGTGAAGTCTTGGACTAAACTCATGATCTTTTTTTGTTTTCATTTCATAACACATTTTTTGAGGTTTGCTGAGACAGTTGGATAAAGACATTCATGGCATGCACTGAAGTTTAAAACAGAAATAATTATATTTCCCTAGTGAGGAGTTACCCATGCTTATTATGGTGATGAGTGCAAATTTCAGTGTGTTTCTTGTGTGTAATTCACCACTCAAGGATACACTGATACTCTGTTGCTCCCTAATTTGAAACTGAACATACTATGCAGCTATTCCAGTGGCCAGTTATTGATTCACTCTCTATTGCAACCTCATCAGTTTTGAATCTCTGTCTTCCTATGTTATGTTTAATTCTCCCTGTCAATGCAAGTACCAGTCTTCTTTTTCTTTAAGTCCATGCCATGTTGTGTTGGTAGTCATGTCTACCCACAACCTTCTGTCTTATGTGCTTTCAGTCAACTCTGACCCAGATGATTCTTCATGCCATGTTGTGTTTGTAGTCATGTCTACCCACAACCTTCTGTCTCATGTACTTTCAGTCAACTCTGACACAGATTGTCCTTCATGCCATGTAGTTATGTCTACCCACAACCTTCTGTCTCATGTACTTTCAGTCAACTCTGACACAGATGATCCTTCTTCATGCCATGCCATGTTGTGTTGGTAGTCATGTCTACCCACAACCTTCTGTCTCATGTGCTTTCAGTCAACTCTGACCCAGATGATCCTTCATGCCATGTTGTGTTGGTAGTCATGTCCACCCACAACCTTCTGTCTCATGTGCTTTCAGTCAACTCTGACCCAGATGATCCTCCATGCCATGTAGTGTTGGTTGTCATGTCTACCCACAACCTTCTGTCTCATGTGCTTTCAGTCAACTCTGACCCAGATGATTCTTCATGCCATGTTGTGTTGGTAGTCATGTCTACCCACAACCTTCTGTCTCATGTGCTTTCAGTCAACTCTGACCCAGATGATCCTTCATGCCATGTTGTGTTGGTAGTCATGTCTACCCACAACCTTCTGTCTCATGTACTTTCAGTCAACTCTGACACAGGTGATCCTTCATGCCATGTTGTTTGGTAGTCAGAGACGATGGTGTGCGTGTGACAACAGACAAGGAGAAAGGGGAGGCTTTTCTCCATAGGTTTAAAGCTCAGACAGATCATAATGATGCAGACATCAGGGATGTAGTTAAAAAAGAAGTTAGCTGGCACCTTGAAGAATATGCATTATGAAGACATGATACAAGTGGAAGATATCAAGCAAATTTTGAAAAAAGCAAAAGATACTGCATTAGGGCCTGATGGTGTCAGGTATGGTCACATGAAGGCTTTGAGCGATGTAGACCTGGCAGAGATGGCCGACTGTTTTAACCAGAGTATTAAGACAGCATCAGTATCGCAAGACTGGGTGCACAGCTATCTAATCCCACTACCAAAACCTATTAAAGATCATTCTAAGCTTAGTGGCTTTAGAATCATCACCTTACAAAACACATTTGCGAAGGTCTTGGAGAAGATAGTTGCTGTAAAGTTACAAGAATTTTTGGAAAGGGTGAAGCTTCTCTTAAGAAGTCTGGGAAGTTACAGGCCAGGAAAGGACACGGGCAAAAGCGGCCACTTTTGCTTTTGACGTATATGAAGGGTTCCAGAACAGACAGGAAACTATGGCGGTAGGACTGGATCTCGAGGATGCTTATAAAAGAGTGAGATACGACATCTTAATGACTGTACTGGGGGAGAAGGAGGTCAATCCATGGCTGGTGAACTGGGTTGCAGCTGTCCTGTATTCACGTCGGGTCGCTCTCCGACTCGGCTTATGGACCTCTAAACCATGCACTTTGGCCCCAGGACTGCCACAGGGATCCGCCATCTCGCCTGTGCTCTTCAACGTGTATACGAGCAAGATTGCAAGCCTAGAAGCACTAGGAGTTGGAAGGATACTGACTTTTGTGGATGATATACTTGCATATAGGCAGGGGGAAGAGAGGGAACAAACAGCTCGGGAGCTACAAGCGACAGTAGACAAAGTGACTGAGTGGTGTACAAAAATTATGGCTGTCGTCCACCCGGAAAAGGCGTCTGTTTTGTGGTGTTCTCGGGACAACAGAATCGTTAAAACTAATGTCCCACGTCTCACGATAGATGGTAAAGACGTCAAGAGAGAGAGAGAGCAAACTGAAGTATCTAGGAATTACTTTTGACAGGAGCCTGTCATTTAAGGACCATGTGGAGAGTGTTGTGACGAGATGCCAAAAAGGACTTAGTGCACTTAAAACTATGATTGCAATTGACATAGAGCAGAGAATGCTTTTCACACTATATCAGCACCTGATCCTGTCAGTGGTGGATTATGGCCTGGGACTGCTTACTGTCTCAAAGAGTCAGATGGACAAACTAGAGCGCATACAGAACGCAGCTATGGGAACAGAGCGCTTATGGGAGTGCCTCGAGTGCTGTGATGTCGGTACTCGAATCAAATCAAATGTTCCACTTATCAGCTCCCTCATTGGGTATTGAAAAAAAATTGAACAGCTAAAGCATACCAGAGTCATTTTGGATCTTAAGCTTCAACTTCATCCTCCAAGCTAACTGACTTTGTACCCCACCAGGACATCACAGAAGCGATAAACACCCGATGACACAAAGTGCCACCATGTGGATGAGGATCACCGTGGAGAGGTCCCAGAAACCGCGTTCAGACAATTGGCCATATTTATGTCCTGCCTATATTGCGGCCCTTGGCAAAAGCCTGGGTGGGGCTTCAAATAACAAAAAAATTCATCCTAAGAAGGACGTAACGATTATAGATCATCCAAGCTAAGTTTATCCTGTGGATCTTTTAAGGCAGACTCCAGTAAAGATGAGGACATGATTCTATAGGATAAGTCATATCAATTGCTATGTAATTTGTGACTCTTTCCATTTGGATTTTTTTTTCAAGATTTTTCCCACGCAAATTTAGATGTTTTTAAAAATTTTTTACTCCGTTTCGGATTTTTTTTGTCAAAGAAAAGTGGCAACACTGCTTGGAAGCTACTTTTTATTTCAATCTTTAACTCTTTGGTCCCTTGGTCATAACTTGTGTTATGTAACTTCCTTCGGTGGTTTATTGGCTACAAAAACACTTTTGTAATTCTGACATTTGCAGTTTGGCAACAGACCGTTTTGCAAAGATTTCAGCAATATAAGTCGTCCTTTAGTTTCATAAAATCGATAAGTAGAACTTGTTTGTGTCTTCCTTGTTCAAATTTACAACGGGGAAACATTGCTTTGATAAGTAGAACCACAAGATTTTGATCACTATCGGAACGGTGCACAGGAACCGGAAACAGACTTCAGCAGTAATGGCGACGTCTATGTTCAACTGTTTAGAAACATCACGAAAGCGCTTCATTGTTTCTTTCACGACTAAGTCAACAGGTTTGTAATCAAGGTATGCAATATATAGTGGTTGGCTGAAAATCTATGCTTTTCAAAATCTTCCTCTTTTATTCGCTTTAAATTAATTATATATAAATATATGGGATGCTAGTGAAGTATATGCTAGTAGTACTAGTAGTAAAGTTTTTGCTCTCCTCCGAACTTAGCCATCGCAACCAAACCAGTTTATCGGTCATTACTTGATGCAAATCGACAGGTCTCACATCTACCGCTGCTAAATCCTCAATAGGAAGAACAGTATCGCTAATCTGCTTTAGAGTGCGCCGTATCCCCCGCCATGTCGCTTTTATCATCTGCATTGTTGCGTGTCTCGAAATTGTCAACGGTCGCTATTGCTATTATCGTCTGCTACTATCGTCTGCATATATTGCTGAGACCCTTTTAGAACATTTCATTATTCAGCGAATTTTAGTTTTGCCGCAATTTGTTCCTCGGCAGGAAGTCTGACAAGTCCACATTTTTCAGGACTGAGGCCCTGTTAGGGTATTTGTTTGGCCACCATATTGACAGGATAGAAGTTCAGAGGAGAGCCCGATATGTTAATTGCAGATCTGTTTCTATAAAGGAAGCCAAAAAGAGTTCTGGTTGCAGGTGTATTCAGAAAACAGTGCTATTGGCAAGGCTTCAGTGCATTCTCAAAATACACTTACATTTAAAAAAAAAAAAAAACAGATACAGGAGCAACCTTCAAGTGATTTGAGGGGGCAGTTAACTAAACTTCCCATAAACATAAAGAAAATCATGAAAAATTCATCCAAACAGTTTCATTCATGTTTTTTTCTTCTTATTTTCCTAAGTATTCAAACTGCTTTAAGGGTAGGTGCGCTGCAAAAAAAAAATGTGCCCAACAAGGGTGCTGCGGCACTCTGGAGAGATAGTGGTTTAAAGAACACCACAAGACAGGTGCCTTTTCTATCTGGACGACAGCACTTATTTCTGTACACCGGTCTGTCACTTTGTCTACTGTCGCCTGTAGCTCCTGGACAGTTTGTTTCTTATATCTCCCCTGCCAAGTGGCTGCATTAGACCATGTATCTTTTCCTGGCCTGTAGCTTTCCAGACCTCTGGAAGAAGCTTCTATCTTTCCAAAAATTCCTTCATCTTGACTGCAGCTTATCTTCTCCAAGACCTTCCCAAATGTATTTTACAAGGTGATGATTCTAAAGCCACTGAGCTTTGAATGATCCTTAAATGGTTTTGGTAGTGGGATTAGATAGCTGTGCACCCAGTCCTGCGGTACTGATGCTGTCTTAATGCCCTATCTGACCCCATCAGGCTCTGGTGCAGTGTCTTATCTCTCTGTTTAAGAATCTGTCATCTCTGGTTAAAGAAGTCTGTCATCTCTGCCAGGTCTACATCGCTCAAAGCCTTCATGTGGCCCTACCTGACCCCATCAGGCTCTGGTGCAGTATCTTTTGCCTTGTTCAAAATATGTTTAATATTTTTCACTCGTATGTTTTCATAATGCATATTCTTTATGGTTCCAGATAACTACTACTCTCTAACTGCATCCCTGATGTCTGCATCATTATGATCTGTCTGAGTCAACGGCTCCCCCTTCTTGACTGTTGTCACACGCACACCATCATCTCTACAAATGACCGATCTTTTCGTCTCTCTTTGAGGCGTCCAAGTAGGCCTCCCATATCATTCACGAAAGTCCTCACTTTGCTCTTATGCACCAGAAGGTCTGGCATGCTCTCGTGAACCTAGCACCTTTAATGCTTTTACTGGGCTTAGAGATTTTCAGCCCTGTTGAACTGAACGTCCAAGTAGGTGATCCACTTATACCCCATGGTCAGCCTCAATCTTACTGGGCTTAGAGATCAGAACACATGGTAGGTGATCACCCCCATGGTCATTCAAGACAGTCCATTTTGCCTCTAAAACTGACAGCTTGGAGACAAATGCCAAGTCATTAGCTTTGTCTGCATCACCAGACCTCATTGCCATTCTAGTCGGCCTCCCATCATTGATGCAGACCACATCGGAGTTGACCATGGCATCTGCAAGTGCAATTCCCTGTCTGGTTTTTTTCGCTGCTGTCCTATTCTCTGTTAATCTAACTGAAGTCCCTACATATAAGCAGCCTTCCACCTGGTAATTCCTCCAGTTCCTTGAGCCACTCCCATTTTCCCTTCTGACAAAACAGTCTACCGTGACATATATATTTATGAGGTTCCAACTTAAGCCACCAATCTCCACCTGTATCCCCTGAACCTCTCTTCTACTGTGGTTGCACTGGCTCAAGTCAAGCATCACATGCTTCAGTTCTTCTTTCACCAACAGACCTTGTCCGTGTCTCCCCTGTCCAACAGGGTTTATATAACTAACGTACCCAGGGCAATGATATCTGTATTTAGCTCCTGGAGCATGATGACATCAAAATAAAAAATCAACCTCTCCAGTACAGGACTTCTCTGTCCAACACTCTGACAGTTCCAGTATCCTACTCTTACATGATTGAAGCCTAATCTATCCACTTTTCATTCTCCTGGCACCCACCCTACTTTTTCTATGCCTTTTTCAGTCCCCATTCTCTCATATTCTCCTCCTCACTCTCTATTCACTATCTGCTGAAAAAAAGGTGTTGAGTGCAGGGCACATGCTCCGTAGCTCTGGCGATGATTCCTATGAATATTAAAATCTGTAAGGAAAAATTAAATACTGCAGGAAATGACCAGTCACCCTAGTATTGCCTGTCTGCTAAGGAAGAGCAGAGGATGTCCCATAGGAGTCCATATGCCTAGTGCCAACCCGCACGCCCACCAGACGTCCAAAGGTCATGACCAGGTCACCCATGGCCATTCATTTCCTCAGCTTGTTGGCCCACCTTGGGGTTTAGATTTGAAGTTTGCCATCTTCAGTTGGACTGCTATTTAAAGCTAATGGGTTCCACCTCCCCCGTGAATGGGTTATCACTCCCTGACCCACTTGGTAGGCATGTCTCCGAGCATATGAGATATTCTCTAAGGATTTCAGATCTCACCCTGAAATCCCACCATGCCATCTCTACTACCCACCACCAGTTGGTCAACGGCTGCTTATTGGGTATTTGCAGCTAACCTTTAGAGGCCATTCCACAATCCACCACTAGTGGATGTGCTGGGTTGGGGATGTTTACCCCAGCTTTACACAGGCTACTACTGCCCACCGGAGCTTCCTATCACCGCCCCCCACCCCATTTTGTCGAGGCCTCTACACCCCCAGTCATTACTAAATTAGTAACTGTCCATTCTTTTCAGGTTGATTGTTTAGTTTTCCTGGATGTATCTCAAGTATTTGATAAGATGGATAGTAAAATACAATTAAACATCAAGATGGAACAGACTGAAGCAGATCTAGAATACCCAGGTGCTGACAGTTCTACAATAAAAACTTTCACTGAAGGCCAAGTCTTTGATAAGATGGATAGTAAAATACACTCAAGCATCAAGATAGAACAGCCTAAATTTGATCTAGAATACTCAGACGCTTACAGTTCTACTAAAGAGACTGCCACCGAAGGCACGACTGCTGATAAGATGGATTTTCTAATGCCAGCAGTTGTCAAGACAGAACAGCCGAAAGTTTATCTAGACTATGCAGGTAAGGATTCAGTTTACATTCAGCATAAGATATTAATTAGTTAAACAGAGAGAGAGAGAGAAAAGAAACAGAATAAAAATGAATCCTTAAGTGGCAAATTACACATGAGAAACATACTGAAATTTACACTCATCACCATGATAAGCATGTTAGGGAGATGTATTAGTGTATGCTTACCTCACAGCTAAATGGTCTTAGATCCTCATTGAGCTCAAAGTTTACCATTAACCTAGGACAATGTTTTTTTGTATTTAGAAACCATGTTGTTAACCCTTTGGCCTATTACTGTGGATATCGCAACCCTTCGGCCTAAGTTGACCCTTTGGCTTATTACTGTGGATATTGCAACCCTTGGGCCTAAGTTGACCTAGCCTAAAATGAGTACCAATCACTGCTCTTTAAAATAAAGGCAGCCAGTGATATGTTGACCACATCACCCGTTGACCACTGACTAGTCTTTCAAAATGTGGATCTAATACAAAATGCAGAATTTACTAAAGAGGCCAAAATGGTCTTACTTTATTGAAATAATGGAGTAAATAAATTATCTCAACTGAAATACACAGATCACATAATTCATTGTTTTATTCTTGGTGTTCTGCAGAGATAGTTCAGTGTGATTAGTGTTTGCTGGTTGAAGTACTGTTCACCTGATTAGTAATCTGTATATTAGCAATGTGGTTTGAAAAGGGGCTTTGTCAGTATAAAAATAAGAACAGGAAGATGTCATGTTCACTGTATTCAGGTGACTCATTGTGGTGACAGGGTCTATCCAGAGCCGTGCAGGACCACAGCAGTTGAGGTGTAAGTTAGGAGGGCTCTGGAAAGAGCTTGTATCGGAGACTGTTGATTCGGACCCGGTTAGCAACTGTGAGGCCAGTGCTAGGATGGCCATTGTAAAGCACCCCGGCAGGTGTGTGGCAGGGTTACTAACGTGACTGTCACTGGGGTTGTAATTACATTAAAGTGTGCTATGTATGCTCTAATAGTGTTGGGTTTGTTGTGTTTGAGGATGGACATCTCTATCATGGAGCTGCCAATGAACTGTTGCCTTTAAGGCAGTACACAGCTCTCTGACAACCAGTGAAGTCTTAGGCTGACCACGTGATCTTTTTCCCTTCTCATTTCATAACACATATTTTGAGGTTTGCTCAAATAGTTGGATAAAGATAGATATTCATGGCATGCACTGAAGTTTAAAACCTAAATAATTATATTTCCCTGGTGAGGAGTTACCCATGCTTATTATGATGACTAGTGC
>CAJHNH020003488.1:0-67751 GCA_905116865.2 Candidula unifasciata | reverse complement strand
GAAGGGGGGCGAGTTGCAGTTTGGGGATGCTATGGGCGACATCTCACCCATCTGTTTGCATGGCAATGCGATCATTTAGAGGGGGGGCCCCGGGCTAGGACGGGGCCCTTCGGGGGGGATCACGGGTCCTCCTTACGTCCTTTTTGGATACACGACTATTTAAGGGCAGCGGGAGTTCGCCCGCACGATCCTGGAAAATTGGACGCGGGGTCCAGGGAGGGGTATGCAGTTAAAACCCGCAAAGTCGGGGAGTCTGTTTTCCCTTGGGTGGGGGTTTTTTGGAAACCAGTTTTCGGTCCCAAGGGAACAAGATCTCCAGGGTTTCTGGTGAAAGGGTAAAGGGCCTGGGTGCGTTTACACTCAAAGTTCTATAGAGCGGGGGGTCCGGCGAATACCAGTCCGGGTTACGGGCTTGCTTGCGACGAGCGTTCCCAAAGGCTGATCGGGAAATTCAAGGTATGGGCTCCATTCGTTGATCCGAAGCTCCAGGGCCCTGTAGTCTACGGGGTGCGTGCTGCAGGGGGAAAACATAGAGGGGAAAAATCAACCAGCCTTGGGAAAAAGTGGATTGGTGCACCCCCTTTTCTGCCCGCTTGGCTCTGTATTGCACAGCAAGTGGTACTCCTACCATCGTCCCCATTCGTTTCCTCAAGGCTGGGCAGGTTCCAGAAGGAAAGGTCAACCAAAACGCATTGGCTCCATCTGTGCTAGACTCTGCGAGGGACTGGTTACTGGCGGCTGATCTGCCGGGCCATGAAAGGTACGCCGAGTTGATCCGGAAGACCGGCCTGCGACCGGACATAGTTCTCCACTCTGCGCAAAAACGGCAGCTCATCCTGATTGAGCTGACTGTCTCATATGAGTCGCGTATGGAGGAGAATCACATGTATAAGCTCGAGAAATACAGTGATTTAGCAGCCGGTCTGAGGAGAAACGAGGCGTACACAGTACGGGTCTTTGCCGTCGAAGTGGGAGCGAGAGGCCTCGTTTCCACTTCGCTCTACAATGTGGTTTAAGAACTAGGATTGCGCGGTAACGAACGGAAACGAACACTCAAAAAACTGGGAGAGGTAGCCGAAAGGGCCTCTAAATGGCTTTGGATGCAACGCAACAACGTAGGGGATGGGCCTCGGTGAGCTGGTCCGGGTCTCTAGTGGAAAAGGGTTTCTCACCCTTTGAAAGTCCATCGTGTCCGAATTGTCTGCCAGTGTTCCTCTGCCACCTGCTAACAAAAGTCCAACATGTGTCCGGTAAACCAAACGTAAGCTTGTCGCTCGGTCGTCCAGGCACGCTGACTGTTCTAATCAGGCTGCCGCAACGACTTCTTATCTAACAGTACCTTCTGCGAAACCACCAAGTGGTCTTGTCTCTATCCGAAAGAAAAACACCATCCGGTAATCTCGTGCAGCAGGGAACCAGCCCTGAGCTTCATGAACTCAGGTGGGCCCACCTCCGAAAGCGTCTAGGAATCGTGGGCCGAAACGCTCGTTGACGAGGAGAATTTCTACTGACGACTGGTAGATCCCTGCTGTACTTGCTCCCTGTGAGTTTATTACTACTTCTCTATAATAGGGCCCCGGAACCCACACGGGGAATAATCTGTTGTTTTATTGTACATCTCACCAGTGTCAATGGTCTGTGTGGATATGGGACAGCTGAAGGTGAATAACGGACTAGCCCTTTGATGACCACTTAGCAACTACGCATTCAACAGCTCACAGGATATCATTTGTTTGCCATATTGGGAGTGTACTTCTGGAAGTGTGCACTGATTTAAATAAATTTGTAGGTTGAATAACCTCATGTACACTGAGACACATCTTTCCACATGCTTATTGTAATTACATTAAAGATTGGTGTATATGCTCTACTGGTGTTGGGTTAGTTGTGTTTTAGGGTAAACATCTCTGTCATGGAGCTGCCAATGAGCTGTTGCCTTTAAAGCAGTACACAGCTCTCTGACAACCAGTGAAGTCTTGGACTAAACTCATGATCTTTTTTTGTTTTCATTTCTTAACACATTTTGTGAGGTTTGCTGAGATAGTTGGGTAAACATGGACAGTCATACACTGAAGTTTTAAACAGACATAATTGTTTCCCTAGTGAGGAGTTACCCATGCTTATCATGGTGATGAGTACAAATTTCAGTGTGTTTCTTGTGTGTAATTTACACTGATACTCTGTTGCTCCCTAATTTGAAACTGAACAAACTATGCAGCTATTCAAGTTATTGATTCACTCTTATTGCAACCTCATTAGTTTTGAATCTTTGTCTTCCTATGTTATGTTTAATTGTCCCTGTCAATGCAGGTACCAGTCTTGTTTTTTCTTAAAGTCCATGCCATGTAGTCATGTCCACCCACAACCTTCTGTCACATGCACTTTCAGTAAACTCTGACCCAGATGACCCTCCTTGCCATGAAGGTGTTGATGGTTGTGTCTACAACATGCTGATATACCTTACAGACAACAAGTTTACAGTGTTGCTCCTGCTAAAGCTGGTCATGGGATAAAAGAGCACAGTGAAGAAATGCTTCACAGCCATGATAATTGTATTATATCTTTTACTCAAACTGGCAGTGTACATAGTCAAAAGAGAACACATACAGGAGAGAAGCCTTACAAATGTAATGTTTGTGATATTTCATTTCCCACCGCTAGTAATCTGAAGCCATACAAGAAGACAGCAGAGAAACCTTACAATGTGAAGAGTGTGGTGCTTCTTTTGTTCAAGCTGGAAATTTAAAGCGTCACATGAGGATACACACAGGAAAGAAACCATACAGATGTGATGTTTGTAGTGCTTCTTTCATTACAATTGGAAATTTTACGAACACAGTAGACCTTATTGCTTTGTCTATAATACACAAACATTTAAGAAAGGTATTTTATTGGTAGGTTCCGGTGTGTATACGTCATTCCTATAAATAAACAGGGGGGAACCTAAATGGCTAGGACTAACGAGCAGCAGCTTCCGCATCTCTTACAGCTTTGCTCGTGAGTTTGGGCCATCAATTTAAACCCTTTTGATAAGTAGAACCACAAGATTTTGATCACTATTGGAACGGTGCACATGAACCGGAAACAGACCAGCAGCAATGGCGGCGTCTATGTTTAACTGTTTAGAAAGAAACATCATGAAAGTGTCTGATTGTTTCTTTCACGACTTGGGCAACAGGTTTGTAATCAAGTTAGGCAATATATAATTAGCTGAAAATCTATACTTTTTAAAAATCTTCCTCTTATATTCGCTTTAAATAATTATAAATTATCCATATCTGGGATGCTAGTGAAGTATCTATATATTAGGGATGCTAGTGAAGTTTTGGCTCCCCTCTGAACTTAGCCATTTTGCAACCAGACCAGTTTATCGGTCATTACCCGATGCAAATCGACAGGTCTCACATCGTATCCCCGCCATATCGCTTTTATCGTCTGTAATGTTGCGTGTCTCGAAATTTTCAACGGTCGCTACTATCGTCTGCAGTCGCTATTATCATCTGCTACAATCGTCCGCAGTGTTGTGTTTCTTGAAATTGACAGGTAATCCTAATTTTGCCGCGATTTGTTCGTCGCAGGAAGTCACACATTTTTCATAGAACTGAGGCCCTGTTGAGGCATTTGTTTCTCCGGGGTAGAAGTTCAGAGGGGAGCCCCATATTGCTGAGACCCTTTTAGAGCATTTGTTTCATTATTCAGTGGATCCTAGTTTTGCAGCGATTTGTTCCTCGGCAGGAAGTCTGACAAGTCCGCTATTTTCAGGACTGAGACCCTGTTAGGGTGTTTGGCTACCATATTGTCAAGGTAAAAGTTCGGAGGAGAGCCTGATATGTTAATTGCAGATCTGTTTCTATAAAGAAAGCCAAAAAGAGTTCTGGTTGCAGGTGTATTCAGAAAACTGTTATTGGCAAGGCTTCAGTGCATTCTCAAAGAACACTTACGAACAAACAAAAAAACAGATACAAAGGCAACCTTCAAGTGATTTGAGGGTACGGCTATCCTCCAAATAATGGGCACTAAAGATGACGGCTGCAAAATATCCTTTCAAGCCTCAATCATGTGTCAAGTGTGCACTTACGGCAACTTAATTTGTGCTTTTCAGGCGACTACCATCACCGCCATGAGTCCCCCACCCCGCTCATGTGGCGTGGATTGGGGCTAAGCTATATGGCTAAGACTCACGAGCAGCAGCTTCCGCATCTCCTGCAGCTTTGCTCGTGAGTCTGGGCCATCTAGTTAAGCCCCAATCCACACTGCCGCATGAGTGGCCTGAAAACCGCAAATTAAGTTGACGGAAGTGCGCAATTGACACATGACTGCGGCTCGAAATTATATTTTGCGGGCGCCATCTTTAGTGCCGGTTATTCGGAGGATAGAAGAGGGTACAGTTAACTAAACTTCCCATAAACATAAAGGAAATAATGAAAAATTCCTCTAAACAGTTTCATTCCTGTTTTTTTCTTATTTTCCTAAGTATTCAAACTGCTTTAAGGGTAGGTGCGCTGCAAAAACATTTTGCCCGGCCTGGGTGCTGCGGCACTCTTGAGAGATGGTGGTTTAAAGAACACCACAAGACAGGTGCCTTTTCTGTTTGGACGACAGCACTTATTTCTGTACACTAGTCTGTCACTTTGTCTACTGTCGCCTGTAGCTCTTGGACAGTTTGTTTCTTATATCTTCCCTGCCAAGTGGCTGCATTAGACCATGTATCTTTTCCTGGCCTGTAGCTTTCCTGACCTCTGGAAGAAGCTTCTATCTTTCCAAAAATTCTTTCATCTTGACTGCTGCTTATCTTCTCCAAGACCTTCCCAAATGTTCTTTACAAGGTGATGATTCTAAAGCCACTGAGCTTTGAATGATCCTTAAATGGTTTTGGTAGTGGAATTAGACATTTATGCACACAGTCCTGTGGTACTGATGCTGTCTCAATGCTCTGGTTAAAGAAGTCAGTCATCTCTGCCAGGTCTACATCGCTCAAAGCCTTCATGTGGCCCTAGCTGACCCCATCAGGCTCTGGTGCAGTGTCTTATCTCTGCCAGGTCTACATCGCTCAAAGCCTTCATGTGGCCCTACCTGACCCCATCAGGCTCTGGTGCAGTGTCTTTTGCCTTGTTCAAAATATGTTTAATATCTTACACTCGTATGTTTTCATAATGCATATTCTTTATGGTTCCAGATAACTACTACTCTCTAACTGCATCCCTGATGTCTGCATCATTATGATCTGTCTGAGCTGTAAACCTATGGAGAAACGGCTCCCCTTCTTGACTGTTGTCACACGCCCACCATCATCTCTACAAATTGTTCCTACTGTCATAGACCGATCTTTTCATTACATCTGTCTTTGCAGTTTTCAGATTTTCCCAGTGTTTTTGTGTGTGTGTGTGTGTGTGTGTGTGTGTGTGTGTGTGTGTGTGTGTGTGTGTGCGCGCGCATTCATGAAATGTTCCTCACTTTGCTCTTTTGTTTTATGCAGCACAGCACTTGAAAACCTTCACCTCATCTTCTGTAACATTTTCTGCCATCTCCACCTCCCCTAGTGAACTTAGAGGTGTCTATCGCACTTTCTTTAACTGCTTTTACTTATGGAGTCCACCATGGGGGCTGTAGAAAATTATTTTGACAGCCCCGTTGCATGCCGTCTCTCTGAGGCGTCTAAGTAGGTCGTTAGTCCACTTATACCAGAAGGTCTGGCATGCTCTCCCAGCCTTAATCTTACTGGGCTTAGAGATCAGAACTGAACATGGTAGGTAATCACCCCCATGGTCATTCAAGACAGTCCATTTTGCATCTAAAACCAACAGCTTGGATACAAATGCCAAGTCATTAGCTTTGTCTGCATCACCAGACCTCATTGCCATTCTAGTCGGCCTCCCATCATTGATGCAGACCACATCGGAGTTGACCATGGCATCTGCAAGTGCAATTCCCTGTCTGGTTTTCTTCGCTGCTGTCCCATTCTCTGTTCCTCTGACTGAAGTCCCCACATATAAGCAACCTACCACCTGGTAATTCCTCCAGTTCCTTGAGCCACTCCCATTTTCCCTTCTGACAAAACAGTCTACCGTGACATATATATTTATGAGGTTCCAACTTAAGCCACCAATCTCCACCTGTATCCCCTGAACCTCTCTTCCACTGTGGTTCCACTAGCTCAAGTCAAGCATCACATGCTTCAGTCCTTCTTTCACCAACAGACCTTGTCCATGTGTCCCATGTCCAACAGGGTTTATATAACTGACGTACCCAGTGCAATTAAATCTGTCTGTATTTAGCTCCTGGAGCATGATGATATCAAAATCAAAAATAAGCCTCTTAAGTACAGGACTTCTCTGTCCAACAATGAGACAGTTCCAGTATCCTACTCTTACATGATTGAAGCCTAATCTCTCCACTTTTCGTTCTTCTAGCACCCGCCTTCCTTTTTCTATGCCTTTTTCAGCAGTCCCCATTCTCTCATATTCTCCTCCTCACTCTATTCACTATCTGCTGAAAAAAAAAAGGTGTTGAGTGCAGGGCACGTGCTCCGTAGCTCTGGTGATGATTCTTATCAATATTAAACCTGTAAGGAAAAATTATTAACAGGTCTTTTCTTGACACGGGCGGGTCTTGCTAGTCATACTCGCCATTGCCATGGGCTGTGATTCTCATGCCTCCTCATAGCGCAATATAAAACTATCATCTGGAAAGACGGAAAGGTGCCAATGATGAATGAAGGAAAAATAAAATACTGCAGGAAATGACCAGTCACCCTAGTATTGCCTGTCTGCTAAGGAAGAGCAGAGGATATCCCCTAGGAGTCCATATGCGTAGTGCCACCCCGCACGCCCACCAGACGTCCAAAGGTCATGACCAGGTCACCCATGGCCATTCATTTCCTCAGCTTGTTGGCCCACCTTGGGGTTTAGATTTGAAGTTTGCCATCTTCAATTGGACTGCTGTTTAAAGCTAATGGGTTCCACCTCCCCGGTGAATGGGTTATCACTCCCTGACCCACTTGGTAGGCATGTCTCCGAGCATATGAGATATTTTCTAAGGATTTCAGATCTCACCCTGAAATCCCACCACGCCATCTCTACTACCCACCACCAGTTGGTCAACGGCTGCTTATTGGGTATTTGCAGCTAACCTTTAGAGGCCATTCCACAATCCAGCTTTACCCAGGATACTACTGCCCACCGGAGCTTCCTATCACCGCCCCCCACCCCATTTTGTCGAGGTCTCTACACCCCCAGTCATTACTAAATTTGTAACCGTCCATTCCTTTCAGGTTTTGCTGGATGTGTCTCAAGTTTTTGATAAGATGGATAGTAAAATACAATTAAGCATTAAGATGGAACAGACTGAAGCAGATCTAGAATACCCAGCTGCTGACAGTTCTGCTATAGAAACTTTCACTGAACGCCAAGTCTTTGATAAAATGGATAGTAAAATACAATTAAGCATCAAGACAGAACAGCCTAACTTTGATCTAGAATACTCAGAGGCTTACAGTTCTACTAAAGAAACTGCCACCAGATGCAAGACTGTTGATGAGACGGATATTCAAATGCCAGCAGTTGTCAAGACAGAACAGCCGAAAGTTTATCTAGACTATGCAGGTAAGGATTAAGTTTACATTCAGCATAAGATGTTAATTAGTTAAACAGAGAGAGAGAGAGAGAGAGAGAGAAAAGAAACAGAATAAAAATGAATCCTTAAGTGGCAAATTACACATGAGAAACATACTGAAATTTACACTCATCACCATGATAAGCATGTTAGGGAGATGTTTTAGTATATACTTACCTCACACCTAAATGGTCTTAGATCCTCATTGAGCTCAAAGTTTACCATTAACCTAGGACATTTTTTTTTTTTTTGTATTTAGAAACCATGAGTTGTTAACCCTTTGGCTTATTACTGTGGATATCGCAACCATTCGGCCTAAGTTGACCCTTTGGCTTATTACTGTGAATATTGCAACCCTTCGGCCTAAGTTGACCCTTTGGCTCAGAACTGTGGATATCGCAACCCTTCGGCCTAAGTTGACCCTTTGGCTTATTACTGTGGATATTGCAACCCTTCGGCCTAAGTTGACCCTTTGGCTTATTACTGTGGATATTGCAACCCTTCTGCCTAAGTTGACCCTTTGGCTTATTACTGTGGATATCGCAACCATTCGGCCTAAGTTGACCTAGCCTAAAATAAGTACCAATCAATGCTCTTCAAAATAAAGGCAGCCAGTGATATGTTGACCACATCACCCGTTGACCGCTGACTGGTCTTTCAAAATGTGGATCTAATACAAAATGCAGAATTGACTAAAGACGCCAAAATGGTCTTACTTTATTGAAATAATGGAGTAAATAAATTATCTCAACTGAAATACACAGATCACATAATTCATTGTTTTATTCTTGGTGTTCTGCAGAGATAGTTCAGTGTGATTAGTGTTTGCTAGTTGAAGTACTGTTCACCCGATTACTAATCTGTATATTAGCAATGTGGTTTGAAAAGGGGTTTTGTCAGTATAAAAAAAAAGAACAGGAAGATGTCCTGTTCACTGTATTCAGGTGACTCATTGTGGTGACAGGGTCTATCCAGAGCCATGCAGGACCACAGCAGTTGAGGTGTAAGTTAGGAGGGCTCTGGAAAGAGCTTGTATCCGAGACCCAGTTAGCAACTGTAAGGCCAGTGCTAGGGTGGCTATTGTAAAGCACCCCAGCAGATGTGTGGTGGGGTTAGTAACGTGACTGTCACTGGGGTGAACTTTCCAGTGTTTGTTGTAATTACATTAAAGTCTGCTATGTATGCTCTAATAGTGTTGGGTTTGTTGTGTTTGAGGATGGACATCTCTAACATGGAGCTGCCAATGAACTGTTGCCTTTAAGGCAGTACTATTCATTTACTATCCATAAGGCATCTCTCTGACAACCAGTGAAGTCTTAGGCTAACCACGTGATCTTTTTTTTCTTCTCATTTCATAACACATATTTTGAGGTTTGCTCAAATAGTTGGATAAAGATAGACATTCATGGCATGCACTGAATTTTAAAACCTAAATAATTATATTTCCCTGGTGAGGAGTTACCCATGCTTATTATGATGACTAGTGCAAATTTAAGTGTGTTTCTTGTGTGTAATTCACCACTCAAGGATTCACTTTTATTCTCTCCCTCTCTCTCTCTCTCTCTTGATTATTTTGATCTCTCCCTGCTCTCTTTAATATTACTTGATGTGTGAATCTCTTGATGTCAGAATGGAGGGAGACCTCGAAGGGCAGAATCTTAGACTCTCTGTGTGCCCAATTCTTAACCCTTTAAAAATAAAGTTTGTTCGTCTTCGTTCTCTCTCTCTCTCTCTCTCTCTCTCTCTGTCAAACTCTCTCTCAGCCATCCCCCTCTCTCTCTTCCCTCGCTCTCTCTCTCTCTCTCACTCTTTCTCTCTCTTGCTCTCTCGCTCTCACTCTCTCTGTCAAACTGTCCAGCAGCTTTTTTCTCAGTTTCCCTCGCCTCTCTTACCCTCCGACTTTCCCACTGTCATGATGAAGTTTTTCATGAGTCAGTTTCTTTCAATACTTCTTAAAAAACATGTCAGAGTATTCTTATCATTCATCTATAAAACCACATCTCCGCAACTTCCAAATAATTTTTCGATGATTGGCTCCCATCCATCCACATTGGATTTATATTGCTTTTAATATTTTTTTTAAAGGTGTGTACTAATTGCCAAAGAAAGATTGCATAGAATATTCTTCATTTTCTAAAATGTTGCATGTAGGTACTGGTCAGCGTGTGTACATTCCTTTAATGTTGAAACATTTTTTCACAAATTGGATCTCTGAGTTGTATGCACTAGTACAAGAAAAAGCTATGTTTGGCTCACTTGTGGTGCTTCTTCTGTTGTGTAAAAATCCACTTGGTTCACACTATAATTCAAACTTCTGTAGCTTGACTTAGAGCTGACTGTAGTAACTTTAAAAGCCACTTGACCTCCAGTTTCTAGTACATTCATGAAGTTATTAATGAAATATTTACTGTGGTATGTTTCAGAAATATTGCCAAGTTCTCAGAGTGATCCTTTCAGCAGCACACAAGAGCAATCACAAATGAACATGTTTCACGACACCGATTTCAAGCTTGTAAAACAGGATTTAACTGGTGCATTGTGGGAAGGCAAGACTCACAGTTCAAGTAAAATTTTAGACACGGCCAGTAGCAGCATTTTTAAAGAAATTATAGAAAACAGCAACACGGTCCCAACAAAAACAGAGAACCCTGACAATTATGATACTTGTGGTGCTTCTTTCACTCAGGCTGAAAGTTTGAAGTGTCACATGAGGATACACACAGGAGAGAAATCTCACCAGTGTGATGTTTGTGGTGCTTCTTTTACTACAAGTGGTGGTTTGAAACGTCACATGCGAACACACACAGGAGAGAAACCTTACAAATGTGATGATTGTGGTGCTTCCTTTACTCAAGCTGGAGGTTTACAGTACCACATGAGGATGCACACAGGAGAGAAACCTTACAAATGTTATGTTTGTGGGGCTTCTTTTACTAGAGCTAGTCATTTGAAATGTCACAAGAAAACACACATAGGAGAAAAACCTTACAAATGTGATGATTGTGGTGCTTCTTTTACTACAGCTAGTAATTTGAAATGTCACAAAAGAACACACACAGGAGAGAAACCTTACAAATGTAATGTTTGTGGTGCTTCTTTTACTAGAGCTAGTAATTTGAAATGTCACAAAAGAACACACACAGGAGAGAAACCTTACAATTGTGATGATTGTGGTGCTTCTTTTACTAGAGCTAATCATTTGAAATATCACAAGAGAACACACACAGGAGAGAAACCTTACAATTGTAGTGATTGTGATGCTTATTTTTCTCAGGCTGGACATTTCAAGCATCACATGAGGATACACGCAGGAGATAAATCCTACCAGTGTGATGTTTGTAGTGCTTCTTTTACTACCTTAAGACATCTGAACCATCACAGGAGAATACATACAGGGGAGAAACCTTACAAATGTGATGTTTGTAATATTTCATTTGCTGACGCTGACAGTCTGAAGCCTCACAGGAGAACACATAATGGAAAAAAACATCATGAATGTGATGTTTGTGGTGCCTCTTTTAGTCAATCTAGAGATTTACAGTGTCACATGAGGAGGCACACAGGAGAGAAACCTTACAAATGTGATGTTTGTAGTGCTTCTTTTACTACAAGTGGTGCTTTGAAATGTCACAAGAGAACACACACAGGAGAAAAACCTTACAAATGTGATGTTTGTAGTGCTTCTTTTACTACAGGTGGTGTTTTGAAATGTCACAAAAGAACACACACAGGAGAGAAACCTTACAAATGTGAGATATGTGGTGCTTCTTATACTCGAGCTGAAATGTTAAAGCGTCACATGAGGATACACACAGGAGAGAAACCTTACCAGTGTGATGTTTGTGGTGCTTTTCTCACTACAGCTAGTTATTTGAGATGTCACAAGAGAACACACACTGGAGAGAAACCTCACAAATGTGATGCTTGTGGTGCTTTTTTCACTACAGCTAGTAATTTGAGATGTCACAAGAGAACACACTTGAGAAAAATCTCACTAGTGTGATTTTTGTCGTGCTTTTTTTTACTACAAGTGGTGGTTAGAAGTGTCACAAGAGAACACACACTGGAGAGAAACCTTACAAATGTGATGTTTGTGGTGCTTTTACTAAAACTGGTTATTTAAAATGTCACAAGAGAACACACAGAGGAGAGAAACTTTACATCATTTGTTCGAACAAGCAGTTGCAAAGTTTACAAAAGAGCACATGCAGAAAAGAAACCTCAAAGATTAGATGTTTATAGCAGTGATTCCACAACCTTTTCAGAGGGCCACTGCAAAATATTTGAAGATAAGGAAAAAAAAAAGTAAAGATCCCTTATTACACCTAAGTTGCATCGGGCATATGGGCAGAGCGTCTCATATTTTAACAGACCAATTGGCACTCGGTGGGTAATGTGGTCAGCGTTACGCCGGCCATCTTTACTTCCCCAGGACAGCCATCCTGGCACCCATTTGAGGCTATGTCCACCTGCGTATTTGAAGATACACAACTACAAAATTATTTTGTATTCCAAAAAGATGCCGTGACTAAGAAAAGTTTGGGAAACGCTGGTTTATTTCTCCTGCTGACTGCTCTAATCTGAAGCATTGCAAGTGAACACACAGGAGAAAAGACGTGTGTGATGTTTGTGACATTTCCTTGCTGAAGCCGACCATCTGAAGCATTCATTACATGGAAACACATACAGGAGAGAAACCTGCAACTTTGATGTCTGTGGTATTTATTTTACTAAGACTGGAGCAAAACCTTACAGATCTGATGTTTGTGGTGTTTATTTTGCTCAAGCTTTCTTCCTAAAGTTCATAAGAACACATACATGAAGAGAAGCTGTGCATGTGTGATGTTTTAGGTGTTACGTTGGCTGAAGCTGGCCACATGAAACATTACAAGAGAACACATATGAAGAGAAGCTGTGCATGTGTGATGTTTCAGGTGTTTTTTTTGGCTGAAGCTGGCCTCATCAAACATCACAAGAGAACACACATGAAGAGAAGCTGTGCATGTGTGATGTTTCAAGGTGTTACGTTGGCTGAAGCTGGCCTCTTGAAACATCACAAGAGAACACACATGAAGAGAAATCTGATAATTGTTACGTTTTTGGTGCTTTCTTTACAAAAGATAGTTCTCTGAGATAACACAGCAGAATGTAATGGTAATAGTTGCTCCGCTTCTCTGCCAATGAAAAACACACAGCATGTTCATCACAGTCCCTTGTGGAAAGACTGACAGACTGCTGTCTCAGCATCGACAGTAGCAGAGGTAACCAACAAATCAGCTGCTGCACACGCGATCGATTTTAATCACATAAGGGCACCACCAATATTGCGACAACAGGAATCGCACCATTTTCTGAATCTACAATTCACAACCCCACGTTGGTCACAGTTGAAAAACAAATCCAAATGAAATCTGCAGCTCACAGGGTCGCACCAAGCACTCAACTCAGTAGCTCGGCGTCGAAACTATATAATTTGAGTCTACAAATGGAGCAAAAATGCAACGGCCACCGTCTGGCAGAAGCAAAAAGTTTGCCACAACTCAAAACAGTGGCCGTGCCTAGTGTCACTACATGCAGAGATACCTTACAGACAACAAGCTTGTAGTGTTGCTCCTACTAAAGCTGATCATGTGATAAAAGAGCACAATGAACAGAATGCTTTACAATCATAATAATTGTATTACATCTTTTACTCAAACTGGCAGTGTACATGGCCAAAAGAGAACACATACAGGAGAGAAACCTTACAAATGTAATGTTTGTGATATTTCATTTAGTGCTAACAATCTGAAGTCTCACAAGAAGAAACCTTACAAATGTCATGTTTGTGGTATTTCATTTAGTGATGCTAACAATCTGAAGTCTCACAAGATAACACACTTCTTTTATTACAACTGGAAATTTAAAGTGCCATGTGAGGATACACATGAGAGAAACCTTACAAATGTGATGATTGTGGTGCTTCTTTTACTCAGCTGTAAGTTTACAGTTCCATGTGAAGATACACATGAGAGAAAAACCTTACAAATGTGATGATTATGGTGCTTCTTTTACTCAAGCTGTAAATTTACAGTGTCATTTGAGGATACAACCGGAGAGAAACCTTACAAATGTGATGATTGTGGTGCTTCTTTTACTTACGCTGTAAGTTTACAGTATCACATGAGGATACACACAAGGAGAGAAACCTTACAAATGTGATGGTTGTGATGCTTCGGTTTCTAAATCTGAGTATATTAAGCAACACAAGAGAATTCATACCAGAGAGACATCTCAGTGAGTAGATGTTTATAGTATTTCTTTTGCAGACTGCTCTAATCTGAAGCATCACAGGTGAACACACACACAGGAGAAAAGTCTTACATATGTTATGTTTGTGATATTTCCTTGCTGGAGCCTATCTTCTGAGGCATTATATGCGAACACATATGGGATAGAAAACTGCAAATTTGATGATTTGTGATTTTTGCTCACGATGATGATGATGACATCCAACCCCTACCAGGACATCACATTGAGCGATAAACATCCGGTGACATGAATGTCACCATTCAGATGATGATGACCCATGGAGAGATCCCACAAGCACAGGCTGACAATCTAAGATGCTACAAAAGAATTCATCTATTCTAAAAATGACAAAACACTTTATGTTTTTCATGTGTTTGTTTTAAATGAAGCGGTAACACCTCCAAAACAATGACTGCTGCATGGTTGAAATGTTCAATTACCATTGTGGCTGCAATCTTTAATTTAACAGTCAAATTGCCTGTCAGCTATAAATGCATTACCTTTATTTATTGCAACAGTCAGTAAAAGTAAACTTTTGCTGGAGTTATATCCCTGTGAATATTTTTTGTTTGTATTACTTTCCTTGAAAAAGTAATTTAAAAAAAAAATATATTTCACTGTAAACTTCCTTAAAACCACATGTCTATATGTGTCTGAGACATTACATTTGTCTGTCTCCCAAACTGTTAAATACTGGTGCTAGTGTTACTATGCCATCAATGCCAAACGTGGATACTTACATCCTCCAGTAGACGTAAAATTGTGACAACAGAGATGAAATGCCTTAGAAGAGCTGCAGGAGTTTCAAGGAAAGACAGAATACGAAATCATAAAATAAGACGAATGCTAGGAATAAAGCTAGTCTTACAGGTCATCAAAGAACAACAAATGAAGTGGTTTGGACACATAACAAGAATGCCCTGGTACTATCCGCCACAGCGAGCCACACTAAAACGTTACAACGGGTATAGAGCGAATAGAAGACCTCGGAAAATATAGAGTGATGTCATTAAGAACTGCCTTACAGAAATGAACAGTCTTAATAGTGCTCTTGACAGAGCTCATCAACGAACATTACATCTTACCCCGACACTTCGATGAGGTAAAAGGTTGAAGAGAAGAAGAAGAAGTATTACAGGAAAGACCTGATGCACTTAGGGTCAATTACTAACGATACGGCAGAGGTGGTGACAAAGATGAAGTAGAAGAAGATGGGATATTAAATATAGGGTTTTAGCTTGACCCCTGTTTCCATTAGGCCTGCATATAGAGCAGCGGTGGAGATCAAGATAAGGCGGAGGATAGGAGAATACAATCGATCTTGGCTCCCAGGTCAACCCAGCCTTGAGTGGGTACTGGGTGCAGTCCCGGGAAGTAAAGGTGGACGGCGTGATGCTGACCACATCACCCATCTTGTGCCGATATGTCTATTAAAAATATAGGTCATGCCCTATATGCCTAAAGGCGTGATAAAGGGTCCTTTACTTTTTTTTTTTTTAATGAGAGAATACCACTTTTCTTTACTATCTCAGGTTAGGCTGGGAGAATACCACTTTTCTTCACTATCTCAGGTTAGGCTGGGAGAATACCACTTTTCTTCACTATCTCAGGTTAGGCTGGCAGAATACCACTTTTCTTCACTATCTCAGGTTAGGCTGGGAGAATACCACTTTTCTGCTAAAACACCCAAGCATCACTATGGCACTAAAACGACAACTGATAAATTGCATGTTTATACCAACCCTCTGCTACCAATGCCAAACCTGGTCCCTAACAAGAGCACAGGAGAAAAAGATCACGACGTGCGAAATGAGATGCTTACGTAAGGCTGCCAATGTCACAAGGAGAGACAGAGTTCGAAACGAGAACATTAGATCAATTGTAGGAACCACACCATGCCTGCAATACATAAAGAAGCAACAAATAGAGTGGTTTGGCCACTTGATGCGAATGCAAACCGACCAACTGCCTCTACGAGCATACAACGAACAGCACTACTGCCCTAGAGCAAGAGGCAGACTGAGAGTACGATGGATAGACAATATATCAGAGATCCTGAGGCAACACGGACTAACAACAACACGTGCAACACACCTGGCCCAGGATAGAAAACTACGACTCTCCACTACGCTGTGATGCAATTGTAGACAAGACAAGACAAGACCACTTTTCTTCACTATCTCAGGTTAGCCTGGGCAATTAAATTCAGTACAAGAATAAAAAATTTTCAAATACGATTTTTGTGTTGTTTCATCCTGTTAAACTTGACGTTCCTTATACGCCCGGCTCTCTAGCGCAGTTGGTTAAACCTGACTTTCGCGGCGACCGCGTGACAAACTCCTTGTGGTCCGGGTTCACTCTCAGGGGTAGGCAGAAAAGCCACATTTATCCCAGATTTACGGTACCTATAGTGGAATCAAGGCCGAAGGGTTGCGATATCCATAGTACCGAGCAAAAGGGTTTACAGCTCATGGTTTCTGGATACTTAAAAAAAAAGATGTTTATTATAAACTTACTAGCTGTACTCAGCCACGCGTTGCTGTGGCATAGTTTGGCTGAATTGAAAAGAAAGAAAATAGAAATCTTGCTTCGTACATCGAAGTAGTCGGAAAAATTACCCAAGTGAAAAGCTATGAAAACAGGAAAAATACACAATTACGAAATGATTGCTATGGTAAACTGCACCAAGAGAACATATACTTTTTAAAAAAATCACATATTGTTTAGTTTTGATTTTTTTAAAACTTGAATTGACAATCAAAAAGTTCACAAAAGAACTCCTTTAAGAGAAAAGGCTTACATGTGATGTTTATGGTTGTGACAATACGCTCGGTGACTTCAGAATGTCTTTCCTCAACCTACTTTTATTTCTTTGTATTTTGAAAGTATGCAGAAAAATAGGGATTTGGATACATCCCTAATCTAAGTAGGCGAAATGAACAAACATTTAATTTTCCGAGACTGTTGATAATATCAAACACTAAAACTTTTTCCCAGATGTAAAGTGTTAAGGTAGTCTTTGTGACGCCTGTGATTCTGACTAACCCAGACTTACTGTCTGCAGATTTGCACACCATCTGTTGGTGTCAGATATTTATCTTCTAGCCAGACCATTAGGAGTAGATAACTCCGGCTAATTGTGTTTAATTCCCCCTGAGGTTACCTAAACTGGAGTGCCGGTCAGATCGTCAATATTGACACAGTGAGCCGAAAGTGTTAACAGAAGAATTGACACCGTCTGATTTTATTGTGATGGCAGGTGAAGTAGGCTGAAGGTGTGACTTGTCCTATTTGCTCTGGTCAGATGAATTGACCAGGAGATCCTAGCGTGGGAATTCAAACAATTGTTGTACAGTCACTGACTGACAGTGCATATACACCCACAGGGAGGAGCTGTGACATCCTTGAATGAGAATGATTTTAGGCGTAATGTAGGAGGAGCTTAATAAAAGTGTAATGTTGTGAATTCCCGGGGAAACCCCAGAGAGTTCCCGATGGGGAGAAAAAGGTCGGAGGACCCGTGAGAGAAGAGAGAAACGGGAGAAGTGAGTCTCGTGTGTCTCATGGTAAACGAAGTGAGAGACACAAGAAAAGCATGAGACGTGAACGGAAGACGTGAACCGAGAGACTGAAGTAAGACAGTTGAAGTTCTGCACTGACTGAGAGAGGACGCGTGAATGAACGCCTGAGAAGAATAAATGATTTGTCAAGTGAACGTTATATTTCAATAGGAGGACTGAATGTTTTTCCATACGTCGTAATGTCAGATATCAGAGTCTATGAAGTATAGATGGATGGTTCGAGAGACGCTGATAAATTCCTGCAGTGTGTGGGAAGTCCGACCAGGTCGCTAGATTCAGCCAAGCAAGTCGAGCACGAGGAAGCATGAATGTATGTTTGCGATAACTGGCGATTCAACGAATAAAAGCAAAGAACTCAATATTCGTTCATGCTGTGTCGTTTCAACTCACTGTTCGTCTGAAAGCAATGTAAACAATACATGCCCCTAGATGAGCACATTACAAGTGGAGGCTCTAAAACGGACACAACCGGGACAAAAAAACAACGACTGAAGATAACCGGAACATCACTGAAAACACAGCGGATTGGACCAATTGAACTCGACAGCTAATAACGGAGCTGAACAGTCAATGTAAGTGGCGTTCTGTGTCAAGGTCGATTTCCAATAATCGTCTGAGGTAACAGCAGTTGTTAGTCAAAATTTATTTGTTCAGAACAAGCAACGACAAACATGGTCAGTGTAGTGACCAAAAACCCGGCCAGTTGGACCAGTTAAACTTCAAAGCTCAAAGCGGGGCTGCAGAGTTGACGTAAGTGGGGGACTGGGTCAAGGCCGCTATACAGCCATCATCCGTGGTAACACCAGTTGCTGTGTCGAAATTTACCTCAAGAAAATGTGTAGAAATTTCAAGTACAGTTTTTCTGTGTAAGGATGGCCAAATTCGCCACTGGGTAACGTGTCGAAATTAGTTATCGTTACAGTATCATCATAACAACTATACCACGTATCGTTACAGTGGCATCATAACAACTATGCCGCGTATTATTACAGTGTGATCGTAACAGCTATACTACGCATTGTTACAGTGTGATCGTAACAATTATACTGCGTATTGTTACAGTGTGATCGTAACAATTATACTGCGTATGGTTACAGTGTGATCGTAACAACTATACGTGTATTACAACATCAAAGTAGTCATCAATCAGTCCAGTGTTTGAAACAGTAGTTGCAAAGGGCAACAGCCACCAAGTACAGTGATCACTAAACATGCTAACGTAACGTAAGTGTGTTAAGACAAGGCATCTAGCTGAGTGACATTGGTCAAGCGGACAGCTGACTTATATCCACATATCCGATCTAACACGCAGCGAGCGGAACACCGCTAAACGAACATCCGTAGCACAGGTAGAACAAGTACACGTGCAGAACAGTTTTCTGTGAGTTCCTTCAAGTCTTTAGAACAGACAGTCAGTTTCCATGAATTATTCAGATTGACATCCATGTTCAACTTATAGACGAGTGTATATAGCCAATTTCGAACTAGGTATGCAGATGCATAACGTCCCATTGCAAGACTACGCTTTAATCTTTCAAAAACACCTGGCATTTGAACCTTTAAAGATTCTGGAAACAATTCCGGAAACCAAAAGACTAGATTACAACTATATCAAAGAGAGGTTAATGAAGCATTACAACCTGCACGAAGCTGGCTACCGAAAACAGTTCAACGATTTGAGACCAAAAAGTAGTCAAACATTTGCAGACTATCTGTCAGAAGTGCAGAACATATTCCAAAAATGGGTTGAAGCAGCCAATGTAAAAAATGACTATAAGTTATTGGTTGATTTGTTGTTAAGATGTAAAATGTTAGAATCTCTTCCACAGCCAATGGCAACTTTCCTAAAGGAAAATAAGCCAACAAATTTAGATTCTTTAGAAGAAGTAGGTGAAAATTATTTTGCAGCACACCCTGATATCTTCGTGCTATCAAGTTCTGATTTGATAGAAGTGGGAGCAGCAGCCTATGCAAAACCATACCAACAGAAATTTCAGAACAAAAACTTTAGATATGGCAAGAAAGAGGTAAAGACCATCAATTGCAACCACTGTCACGATAGACATGGTGACGACGCACCTTGTGATAAAAGCCCATTATTTAATGAAAGAATCGAACAGGGGATTGCTCATAGAAAAAATAAGTTAAAGAGGTATGAAAATGCAGTAAAATGTTATATTTGTGGATGTTATTTGCACACCAGACGTAACTGTCCTGCTATAAAACGATTCAAGGAGGCACATGTAGTATGTGTAACATCAGATGATGAGTCAGAAAGTGATTCAGCTGAAGCCAATTCAGCTACCATGTACGAAACAGAAGAAGAATGTAAAATATGTTCTAAATTCCATAAGGAAGGCAACCTACCGTGTGGACACCTGATACCCATTCAGAACGCTAATCTGGCAACACACGGCCACGGTACTCTGAAATTTCAAAAAGGTCAGATCCATGGGCAAACCATATCACTCCTTAGGGACACTGGTGCATCTATTTCCGGAGTGCATCAAAGACTGATCAGACCAGAAGATTTAACAGAGAAATACATCAATTGTCGTACATTTGGTGGTAGCATCGAAAGATATCGACTTGCTAACGTGTTTGTTAAAACACCATACTTAGAAAAGTTCATAACTGTTGCAGTATTACCATCCCCTTGTGCTGATTTGATTTTGGGAAACAGGGAAGATTTAAGAACAGTAACCGACAGGGACATTGTAGCTTGGGAACAAAAAAATATTCCAAAGTATTGTCAGAATGAAAGTACGGAAGACAACTCCCCATATCCCAAAGAATGCTGTAATGTGAGTGAAAGTAAGGTTACGAAAGACACCCCTCCAAATCCAAGTGAGAGCGTCAACCCAAGTGAGAGCGGAGATACAAAAGGTAACACTCCATACCCCAAAGAAGAATGTGTCAGAGAAAGCAAGGGAAGTGAAAGTAAGAACAAAAACATAGACACTAACAACAGATCTAGTAAGCAACCGAATGTAGAAGAAGAAACTCAGGTGGCTGCAGCAGTAACCAGAAGCATGACAGAAAAAATTAAAGATAATTTACAAAAAGAAGAAAGTCAAAATCAAATGAAACAAATCACAGTGGAAGATTTGAATAACAGCATGAAATTTCAGGAAGAGCAAAAAAGTGACAAATCGCTCACGAAATGCTTCCAGTTGCTGAATGCAACACCAAAGAGTAGTAAAAATGCAAAGTGGGAATTTGTGTTACACAGAAATGTTTTGACAAGATTGTATACCAAAGGGTCAAGAGTGGTTAGACAAACTGTGCTACCATTTAACTATAGAAATCAAGCTTTAGCGTTAGCACACGATTCCATTTTTGCAGGGCATTTAGGAATATCCAAAACTATAGCAAGAGTATTATCTACATTTTTCTGGCCCGGTTTTACAAAAGACATCAAAAAATATGTCAAATCGTGCGACATCTGTTTAAAAACCACGAAAAAAGGGGTCAACCCAAAGGCCCCCGTTCAACCCGGCCTGACTGCTAACAGACCATTTGAGCAAGTCGCAATAGACATCGTGGGACCCCTGCCTGTTATAAAAGGGTGAACTCTAGGTCTGGTAAATGAGACTCTGTCCAGCACATGCCATCTGTTGGGCTTAACCTAAGCTTGAGACAGAACTTTTGGCATCGTGGTTTCATTTTCCAGGTAAGATCGAAATTAGTTTCAAAACCTTTATTTTATTTATGATAGAGATCTAACTGTCTTTTTGCTCAAGTGTGGTCTTCATCACTTTGTAGTACTCCTTAGCGGACAATTCTCCATTCTCTTAGAGCACTGTCACATTGCTTTATATCCTCTTTGATAGTATCATGAATGTTTTTCGTGCACATGTGTTTCAATGTTGTAAAACTTAAATGTTGATGTTACCATTGAAATTTAATGAACTTTCATGTTCTTGAAATCACAAGCGTGAAGATAACTTTGGCGATCTTTTCACGTGTGGTTAATGTGAATCTGTATTACATACAGCTAACACACTGAAATGTGTTTAACTCTTGGGAGGCTAATGCGGAGATTGATCCCGGAGAGTAAATCCATGAGATTTGTTATTTGATTCGCCCCAGAACTATTGTTAGCATTCTGGGCGCGTCGATTGTTCCAAGCATAGATTCCAGAACTGGTTCTGTCTGACTGATTGTCATTTTGAGTCTGTACGAGAGATGGCACCTGACGTAGAAGACTTGACTATCATTACAGGACTCGTGTAGAGGAAGGCAGAAGATGTAACAGTTGGAATGTGAGACATAAGCCCTTCCAAATTGGACAGGAATGAATGTGAACATGAGGGAGAGATGAAATGTTTGTTTTAAATAAACATGTTTGATGTTATTATAATATACATGCTTAGTGTACACCTAGAGCAGATACTACAGATATGCGCTTGTTTCTTTATCACAGTTCCCACATTGGGCAGGGACTAGTAGGCATCCATTCTTTGCCGACAGTCTGAGTGTAACGACCTGCTTGAAAGCAGTGAGGACGACAAACTGGAAAAGATAGGCAGGGTCTCAAGCCGAGAACTGTCCAAAGGTTGTTACTTTCCAATACCTTTATGATTTCATCATTCACATCATTTCAACTCTACTAGCCTAAACAAGTCATTTTAATTTCGATTTATTCAAATAAATCATGTTTGATGTTGTTACAACATAGTTGAGTAAATTGTGTACTTAGGTTCAAGTGTCTTTGTGCATATTAGTTTACTTCAGCTAACAAATATTTAAATCACTTGATGGGGGCTTTTAAGTAATGCCAAGGAGAGGAGAACAGTCGGAGGGGTTAACTGAGTATCATGATATTATCTCAGTGGGTTCATCTTGATCTCTATCTATCCCTTCTCCTTCTCCTGTGGATACAAGTACAGCAACTTTCATTTCATGGAACGAGCCACTCGCTGTTTTCTTAGCTATCCAGGACTGTCTAGGATCAACTTAGCTTAGATAATAGTCCAGTTTCTCACGTGGGTGGGCATTGTTAAGGTTCAAACCCACACCCTCACTATATCAGTGTATTTACCCACGTAGGCGCGCGACAATTGGGCGCTCGTCCGGGATTTATAACATCACGTAACAATTGTGGCGCTCTCTAGAATTAAAACCTGACACAAGTGGCGTCCCGCCAGCGATCAAACCCGGCAGACCCTAGACTAACGAACAAAACTTTTTAATTTCATAGATTTCATTTTAACTCTTCGTCCAGTTCTTAGACTAAAATCATACTTAGTAATTGGTAACTGGGAAGATTAAAATTATAATAACTGTCAAAGTAATTAATTGATGAAATCATATGAGTTAACTGTCTATCATTGAACATTTCATGAACTTTGATCAATGTGTAATCTATAGTGCTTAGTTAGAGTTGATGAATTGATGATTTTTTTGCTTGCATATTTCATTTGATATAGATTGTAGAACATATTACATGCTGACATCATATCATTGAGATTAATAATTAGTGACTGAGTGTAACATCGCTTTGATCATTTATAGGCTTATCTTTTTGCTGCTATAGTATTCTATAGGCTGTTATTCTGGTAGGCTGCTTTGCATCATATACATCTTTGTGCGGCTGTCTGTGACGTGACGCGTGGTTTAAATGTTTATAATGTTGAGTAGGGATGTTCCTCTCAACACATTCCCTCCACCAGATTAACCGAACTAAAATCTGAGCTATGTTGCTCTCAGACAAAGTCCTGGATAACCAAGAAAACAGCCATATTGGCTCGTTAAGTACATTAACATTAGCTGAACTTGGTACCCACAAGAGAAGAAAAGGAATTTTAGATGTCTATAGCATTATACTTAATGAATTATTAGACAGGGCAAATGATTCCTCCGTCATCTACCTTCTCCCGGTGTTATTATGAATAATTAAAGAATTATTATCATATTAATTGAGCCCCCACCAAATGGTATTCTATCCTAACAGTTTGATTAAACATGTAAGAACAGACATTTGGAATTACAAAAAACTGATGCAGGATAAGACCATATATTTGATTTATTAACCTAGCAATCAGAGTATGACATTAGTCATCATTATTGTTATAATAGATAGTGATGGTATGGTGATAATGAGGGGCTTCAGCTAGATAACTGAGCACCTAAGATTAGAATGAATGGATAATGGTGGTGATAAGTTTACATCCATAACACATGGTGAGACGTAACTTAATTATCATAGAACCTCTGACAGCCGTGGGTACTGTCAAGTTCTTCCACCTTTTCCTCCCAGTTCTCCTGGTCCTCCACCTCGTTCTCCACCTCGTTCTCCACCTCGTTCCCAGCTGGCCGAGTCTAACACAATGTAGTCTCTTTCATGGACTGATCGTCACATGGGCGCTGTAATCATGGAAACAAACACATACGTGTAGTATCTTGACTTACACTAAGAATACATGTATCAATTAATATAACATATAAGAATAAAATATATCCCATCACTCCTCCTCATATTCAACATTCTCTCCAGTCTAGTCTGAAGGTCTTTTGTCTTACAGGGACGTCACATATCCTGCCTTCCTCTCATGCTAGGTCATGATAGTTGACTTTCTAAGTCTGTTGTCCGTCTTCACTCAGACTTCCAAACATTGTTTTTACATCAACACGTGGGGCAGGTTATGTGCTGAAACTCCAACCATTTTATATGTGCATGCTGTCCTGAATATTATCTTTTAGTGACCGTGAATTCTATACCCCCATCATTCTTCCCCTGGGGTTATAAATCCCCTGTTTAGGTGAACACATTAAGTGAGCACATGGTGGGCACACAACCGTAACAGCATCCCTGCACATATTTGGGCATCATTTCCCCCAGTCCAAACTCATGTTTTGGCTGATCATGGAAACAATATAATTACATTTCATTATAGCAAATGTCATTGTTCACATCTTATTTTATACACATGAAAACATACAATGAAAAACATGTGACACAAACATACAAGAAATAGGAATAGTTTAGCAGTTCCCTAACTGAGATACTGAATACTCACAAAGAACTATTTCAAGCAGAATGTGCAGACAAATTAGGAAAAGGTAGTATAGACTAAGCTTAACTCCCTAACCTATGTATACAAGATTAAAATTAATATTCCCCTGGGAACTTTCCAGCAAATGCCGAACACGACTCAACCAGGGAGAAAATACTTTTCAACGGTAGGTCTGAGTCTGTGGCCTGCTGGCGGCACTATGAGGTAAATCTACGATGCCCGCAGTATAAGTATCAATCTATTGTCCAAATTAAACACCTCCCTCTACTTAGTTCTACCCAACCCTCAAGATGATGGCTTAAGCCCCGCCTCTGAGGTAACTATCAGATCAACTTGGCTAACCAGTGACCTGTCACTCACAGTGAACGGCCTACAGTACGACCTTGACCAAGATAAAACATTCCTAATTGCCAAACACCTGTTCTCTCCAGAATTACACTGACGTGTTAAACTTTAAACTTCTCGTCGCCTCAATGTCTAGAGTCCACTAAATTCGTGTTAGGTTATCTTTTATGACCTACGGTCCAGCTCAGGTGTGATGCTAAGTTCCCCGTTCGCTGGCCTCTACAGTGTGGTCAGGAGATAACATTCTGACACTGGCATGTGAAAGGAAATTCTCTAGCCCCGGTGTAATTGCGTAACATTACCCAAGACTCAGTCGCTTTGTCTGGACTAAGGACTGGAAACGTTTAAATCAATACGGTTTAAAGTAACATTTGGTTTAAGGGCATAGTCTCTTGTCTCTCAATAACCAGAAGAACTTATTACAAGTACTAACTTCTGGAATCACTGAGATCGTTTCGTGACACTGTCATAGTCTACTCTGGTGCCCAGTTCACTGTACTTTGCTCTGACATATCCTTCTTATCCTGACTCGAGGAAGTATCATATTTATCTCTGGATAGAACTGATAGATAGAATGGACTTACGTACCGAGTACCGAGAAGATTTAAGGAAATTTGGGATAGATGAGGGTAGAGTAGGAGCACAGTTAGAAACATATATTAAATGCCAGATGGATACTTTTGATTATATGGTTGCCCGTAATGCTGCAGAGAAAAAGCGCCAGTTGGAGAGAGAAGAATATAATAGGCCGGAACAGCTTAGGAAAGAAGAGTATGAAAGAGAGGAACAGCTAAGGAAAGTAGAGTATGAAAGAGACATACAGCTTATAAGAGAAGAATTAGAAAGAGAGATAGAGTGTTTTCAGGAAGGATTTGCTGAAAGGATGCGGCGTAAGAGTGAAGAAATTCATCGAAAACTGCTGCTTGAGAGGGCAGAAAACGATAGGATAAAACAGCAAGCAGAGAAAATTAGCGTTGTGGAAACTGCGAGTATATGCGAGGAAGAACAAATACCTCAGGCTGAAACTCAAGCAGGTATGGTGGGAACTCACTATCTAGACACTGTGGTGTGCACTCCTTTGCCAACTACAACAGCTAAGGAAGAAAACATAAAAACCGAAGGACAGTATCTCACACCTCTTATTCCTACAGAGAAAAGAGGCAACAAGAAGAACTCTTCTTTAGGGATGACCAGATCTACATGGCTGGACCCCTTTACTTCCATTCTTAAGCCTAAAAGGAAAAGATGGAACAAGAAGCAGAAATCTTCTAAAGGGACCAGATCTACATTGCTGGAACCCCTTACTCCCATTATCTCAGATGAGATAAATGAGAGCGAACCTGACAGTAGTCACAAGCGCGATAACGGTTGTAACCGTATACATAGCGGTTCGACTGGCACACCAGCCATTAATGAGGACGAGGGCAAAGACTTACCCAACTCCCATATACCCTTTGGTCCTTTCAAGCAAGAAGAGGAAGTAAAGCAGACTGATGTAGGGAATAACACGGAACCTGTGTCCCCTATTTCCTTGGATGCGGCCGCATGCCTAATGGAATGTGTTAGTTCTGACTTTGCACACAAAGGAGTTGACTGCGATGGAAGCAACACACCTCCTGATTTGCTTTCACTGGACTTGGCATTTGAAAGCCAGACCAAGGTGAATATAGCAGATGAGGAGGAGAGTTCTCTGGACGTCTTGGCGATCTTAGAGACTCGACATAAACAGGACAATTCTGCTAGGCCTATGCCCATCGATAATGGACAGACAGAAGTGTTTGCCATTATCGAAGAAGAAAATACTTCTTCTGAGCAGGGAGACAACTTGTCTCTATCCTGTACAGCTGGGGCGACAGGGATACTTCTGATGAAGGACCCTGAAGCGGAACAAGCCATAAATAGTAGGGAACTCCAACACTCTGGTCTTGTATTACTCTTCGCTTCGAAGGAAGTGACAGGGGTATCTCAGCTGATAGTGGAAACTTCATTGCGAAGAAATGCCACTTTACTGTCTGCAGGAAACCATGAGTTTCCTAATGATTTGACTGTACCTCCGGACTTGATTTCGTGCTCTGATTCTGGACTAATCTTAATGAAAGAGAATTCCACCCTGACAATTTGTAAAGGCAAGAACAGGATGCACCGAGGAGGAAACCAGCGAACACTTCTTCAAGAAATCGTCAGTGGTCAGTTGCACTCACTGCATGCTGTCATGATGAGTGACTGTATCCCTCAATTTAAGAGGCGATTTGTGATAGATTTTTTCAGGATCTGCGGATGTAGGGAAAGAGAGTCCAACCTGAATACAACCTTTTCGGAGAGCACTTCAGGCCCTCCCTATGCAAATAGGGCGTGGCGAAGTAAGGAAATGGACAGGGACTGTCAGTCAACGATGTCGAGGAATCCCATTGTTGAAGCGGAGATCGTTTCTTACCCTGTGGGAGAAGAAACCTCCAGATAAACGGATATTACTGAGCGGCTGCTCGGAATACCCGCATGATTCTAGGACTAAGGACTTAGCCTGAAATGAGGGACAATTGGTGTCTGTACACCGATGCAGGACATCACGATTCCACAAGGAATACTGGAACAATACTGGAGCTGACAGGGGTACTAACCTTCTTGGGAATCACTGAGTGTCGTAGCATTGGTCTTAGCTGGCTACGACCAACTTCAACGGAGGGCCCTGTCACGAAACGATCTCAGTGGTTCCAGAAGTTGAGTACTTGTAATAGTTCTTCGGGTTCTAAAGAGAGAGGATTATATTTACTCTGCCCTTTACCCTAATATTACTTTAACCCAAACTGATTTAAATGTTTCCAGTCCTTCTCCGAGACAAAGCCACTGCGCTTTGTTTAAAATTACATAACACTACGTAATACAGCCCGCTGGTTCAGACTAGGGATGTTAGGTTTGATTCTCATGCCAGTGTCAGAATGTTATCTCCTGACCACACTGTAGAGGCCAGCGAACGGGGAACTTAGTATCACACCTGAGATTAGCTTCCCTGAGCTGGACCGTAGGTCACAAAGGTTACCTAACACAGACTGTAGAGACTAGATCAGGGGAATTGAGTGGACTCTAGACATTGTGGCGACCAGAGGCTGGAGTTCGCACGTCAGTGTAATTTTCGGGAGATCAGGTGTTTGGCAATTAGGAATGTTTTATCTTGGTCAAGGTCGTACTGTAGGCCGTTCACTGTGACTGACAGGCCACTTGTTAGCTAATTTGATTTGATAGTTACTTCAGAGGCGTGGCTTAAGTCATCGTCTTGAGGGTTGGGTAGAACCAAGTAAAGGGAGGAGTTTAACCTTTGAGATAGATTGATACTTATACTGCGAGCATTGTAGATTTACCTCATAGTGCCGCCAGCAGGCCACAGACTCAGACCTACCGTAGAAAAGTATTTTCTCACTGGTTGAGTCGTGTTTGGCATTTGCTGGAAAGTTCCTAGCGCCCATGTGACGATCAGTCCATGAAAGAGACTACTTTGTGTTAGACTCGGCCAGCTGGGAACGATGTGGAGAACGATGTGGAGAACGAGGTGTGGATGAAGTGGAGACTAAGCTGAAACAGGCAGAAAACAAGCAGGGAAGAAGATAGAAGAGGAGGAAGAGCTTGACAGTGCTCACGGCTGTCAGAGGTTCATGATAACTAAGTTATGTCATAAATTGTTCATACGTTATCACCTTCATCACTCCATTCTAATCCCAGGTACCGTTTTCTCGCTGAAGCATCTCATCACGATCATACCATTAACCAGTCACTGTTTGTGTTAACACAACAAACTGGGAAACTTTATTTAAATGATTAGTAGTAAATAAAGCTGTATGTCAAGTTTTATACTACATCGTTTGTTAAATTCCAAGTGTATTCAGTCTTACCTGTTTAACTAAACTGATGGATAGAATTACATTTGGTGGGGGCTCAATTAATATGATAATAATTCTTTAATTATTCATAATAACACCAGGAGAAGGTAGAAGACGGAGGAATCATTTGCCCTGTCTAATAATTCATTAAATATAATGATAGACATCTAAAATTCCTTTCCTCCTCTTGTGGGTACCAAGTTCAGCTAATGTTAATGTACTTAACGAGCCAATATGGCTGTTTTCTTGGGTATCCAGGACTTTATCTGAGAGCAACATAGCTCGGATTTTAGTTCGGTTAATCTGGTGGAAGGAATGTGTTGAGAGGAACATCCCTACTCAACATTATAAACATTTAATCCACCGCGTCACGTCACAGAGCACGAAGACAACTTATCACAGACGTCAGAAGGAGACAGTCATCATTTTTCGGCCATGTTATGAGAAGAGGGAAAATAGAACATGTTGTGACCACTGGAAAGATCTGTGGAAGGAGGGATAGAGGTAGACAACGAGAGAAGATGCTTGACAGTCTTGTTGCATGGCATTGAGGTGTGTCGGCACACGAACTGATACATGCTGCAGGAGATCGCAGATTATGGAGAGGCATGATCGCCCACGCCAGTCGGCAAGGCACCTGATGATGATGATGTTGACACACAAGCAGATACCTCGGAGTACTAAAGTGAATCTTATCAGAACTACTTTTTGGCCAACACTATGCTATCAATGCCAAACGTGGACACTTACATCCTCCAATGATCATAAAATTATGACAACAGAGATGAAATGCCTTAGAAGAGCTGCAGGAGTTTCAAGGAAAGACAGAATACGAAATCATGAAATCAGACGAATGCTAGAAATAAAGCCAGTCTTACAGGTTATCAAAGAACAACAAATGAAGTGGTTTGGACACGTAACAAGAATTCCCTGGTACCATCCGCCACAGCGAGCCACACTAAAAAGTTTGAAACGGGTACAGAGCGAGTGGAAGACCTCGGAAAATATGGAATGATAGCATTAAGAGCACCCTTACAGAAATGAACATCAGTCTTAATAGTGCTCTTGACAGAGCTCATCAACGAACATTACATCTCCTCCCCCGACAGTTCGCTGAGATACAAGGTGGAAGAGAAGAAGAAGACAAGAGATACCCCGGTAGTATGTATGCGATAAATGCTTGCACTGCATACTGCTGCAGATAGGCTCAATGTTCTGCAAGCAAAGTCATATCTCAGAGTAGCTGCGGACAAGAAGCACCTCTTGCATGAAGCCAAAGGAAGAGTTAAGGGTCACAGACCGAAAAGAGGAAGGTCTTGGGTGGCGCAAGCTGAAGACACAACCAGACGTGTATCCAGGTTTGATAAATTTGTGCGAGGTGAGGAGTGAGTGCCCGAGCACGTTTCAGACTTGTGTAGGGTTCTTATCACTTTGGGACGTGAGTGCAGGGACTGGCCAGCTGATGCTGCAGAATCAAAAGTTAACAAATTATTCTTGACAATTCCCGTCCAAGTGAAGTGATTATTTATACAGATGGCGTTGAGGAACAGACGCAGTGCATGGGGGTTCATAGCAAAAGCGAATGGACGTCGCTTAGTGCAACAAAGCCTGTCATACGATATCACATAGTCTAGTTTGTGAATGGAAGTTGAGGCAGTCACTGCTGCATTCGGCTAGCTTGAGAATCAGCTGCAAACACATGCCGGTTGAGACAGGTATGCTCCGTGCAGAGTGGCAAGCATCACTTCAGACGTCCCGGGTAGTAAGCATCCTTTGGATATTCTCTCTACGTCATGCCGGTGTGTTAGGAAATGAGCAGGCAGATAGACTGGCTGGTTCTGCACCATTTGGTGATGAATTGATTATGACAAGCTAGATATTGCGAGGGCCCTCTGAGAGCGAGGGAACAGTGCGGAAGCGCAAAAAGATCATTATAATCTGAGGAGAATGGCGCTGCGAGGAGTTGTCAGGGAATCAGGCCGACGCTCAACAACTCAAGGAAAAGGCAAGACAGATATAAAATCAGACAGTTACTGGTGCCATCGGAATAATAACTCTTCTTTTGCTCTTGAAGATGGGGACGGAGCGCAGTTTCCCGAGTGCTTTGATGTCGATTCTTTTTATTCAACACAGGATATGACTTGGAAGCTTCCTTCTATTTCCACCTTCGACCCTTTCAGTCATAATGTGTGTGTTATAATGCCTTCTTCAGTAGCTTATGGGTTATGAGAATAATTTCGTAATTCTAACATTTGCAGTTTGGCAGCAGACAGTTTTGCAACTTCAGCAATGGTATGAGCCTCATACTATGAAGGCAAACCGTTTATTCAATAAAAATTGCCAAGTAAAATATCGGAACAGTGCACCAGAACCGGAAACAGACTAGCAGCAATGGCGGCGTCCATATCCAACTGTTTAAAAACATGGCAACGTTCGTTTTGTGAAAGTTGCATTATTTCTCCTACAACTAATTCAGCAAGTTTATAATAAAGGTATGTGATATATAATTAACTGGAGATTTGTAGGTTTTAAAAAATTGGTCCCTCACATAATCTTTTATTCGTTATAGCAAAATGGACGCCACACTATAACTGTTTTCTGCAATGACCTGACTGACGATATTTTCAAAACATTCATTTTGAATAGAAGTTTCACCGCAGTGCTGCATAGCTTGCTTTTGCCAGTTTGCGATTTTGACTTGCTGTTAATAGTATCGATGCCGAAAATATACCAACTAAGAGGGCCTCAGTCACTTTATGTCAAATTTTTAAAACCCTCTACACCAATAAAACCGGCGACTTAAATTGCGCAAACAATCTCTTTCCAGGTACGACTTCTAGGCTTCCGTGAGTTCTGATCTGAGACATGCCGCTACGCGCGGCGTGGGAAATGGGTAGCTACTTTAGTAAAGAAATTTTAATGCGCCTTTCGTACACCAATAAAACATTGGACACATTAGATAGCTGTAAACAATCTCTTAGCCAATGGTTGTTAGGGGTCATTTAGGCTTACGTATGTAGAGTTAGGGCTGAGCTCATGTTAGGTTTTTGTGGAGATGTGAAATTTTGTAAGAAACAGCCGCTAAAACTCGTGACCCAGTCACATACACACCCAAACAGTCGACGTTTTTCTACTGCAGCGCACCTACTGCGCAGTTCAGTATCGGCTTTGTTTCACATTTGACAGACTGTCATTGGACAAGATGGCAGGCAATGAGACACAGGCCAGTGGCTGAGCTCAGCGATTGCCATGAAAAATACTCACTGTAACCCTACATCTACCAAGCCACCGTTCAGTAACCGAAATTTTACGCACAAATGACTAAACCCTGGACGGAGAATTCAACGCAAGCCTAGCAACCGTAGCATGACCAGGACGAGTACACAGTTTAAAGCCTAAAGCCAATGATGAAAAACTTATCGCTATTTTCAATCAAACTGACTGTAACCAGAAAAAGGGAGAGACGTCCACTAGACTGTCGTAGACATGGGGTGAAAATCACACCAATCCCAAATTTTCATGAAACATTAGGACCCTGCATCCCGAAACCCATCGCAGTCCGACATTTTGCGAAACAAGTTTCTTTCTAATTTCGGTTTCCATGGTAACGGAAATTATCGAAAAGATCGCAAATTTTCCGAAACTGTGTCACCTAGATTGGGGCTAAACTAGATGGCTGGGACTCACGAGCAGCAGCAGCTACAGCATTTCCTGCAGCTTCCTTCATTTTATTTGCTCATGAGTCCCAGCCATCTAGTTAAGCCCCAATCCACCCCGCGCAAAGCGCCGTGGGAGATACTCTCGGCGGTGGTGATATAGTCCCAGGAAGTCCGCAATTCGACGGCTTTATAGTTGCCGTAAGTCCACAATTTGACGGTGGCGGTATAGTTGCCGTAAGTCCGCAACTTTAATGTGACTAAGGCCCTGTTTTTGGCCGTTTTTTGGAGGATAGCCATGCTTCGCTTGATGTTATTCCATTGTAGTGGATCACTATATCTTGTCTATAAAGTTAGTTGCGTAACCTTTACAGGACGTTGCAGAACCAACCCCAACAGTGGTTTTTTCTAGGCAAATTTACGTACAGTAGTTTGCCATTGCTTTCAGGATGGTCGGCTTTCTTAATACCACTGTCGAACCACCGCAAGGTGCATGGCCTGCAGCTGGGATCGAACCCGGCATTATGAAGTGTTCGCATCAACTTAGCAACAGAGCCGACATATCTTGTCTACATTTTATTTTAATTTTATTTTGTGCTCAATACGACCTCACCCCGGCATGCTTTATAGAGTTTTATAACTTAATTCTTTCAGGACGTTGTATGTGTGTGTGTGGTTTGGACAGCATTAATTTTGAGCATCATTTTTTTTTCACTGCAACATGACAAAGCTAAAACCTTCCTGAAGAAAAAGTATTGGCTGTATAGGGACATATAGTATTATAGTATATACAAGTAAAGATAAATGAGTGCAAAATAAATCTAAACTATGTAAGTGTCAGTATTACTACAAAATATTATTAAAATCACACAACATTCAAGGATGCTAGACACATATGAAGGTTGTTTACCAAAACAAATTTTGTGCTTGCCTTACTTTTTACTTGTTCAGCAACACAGCTATCTAATTCTAAAAATTCACGCCCATTCTCGGTTCAATTATGTATCAGCTAATTTTTATTTGAAACAATTAATTTAAATACTTTGGATGTTATGACCATATTTGTATGACATGTCAGATTTCACAACAACCGAAAATCTGGCAAACAGCTGATGGAAACAGATGATCCGATTAATATATTTTGTACTATCTTCATCCTAACCTAAATTATCGGCAATAGGTTTAGCACATGCATTATCAATCACAATATCAAGACTATTGTCACTATCTGGCTGAGATTCATCAACGACAGTGTAGAATGTACTGTTCTAGATCTTTGCCCTTATTATTTCTATCAAAAAATCACGAAATAATCATCGCATTAAAAAAAATTACGATTCAAAAAGTGATGCAAAAAGCCATGGCAAACTTTAAATAAAAATGAAAGGACTTAGTTTAGCTAATTCTAGTTTTTGAAAACACGTTCATACAAATGTGTTTTCCAGCAAATGAAACAATATTATAGTGTCTCTATGGTGCGCCGTCCTCCCTTTTTTCGTCCCCTTTATGAAATTGTACAAATACAACCTAGTCTTCTGTATATGGGGAGTCGCCGTGGCAGAGCTGGACTTTTTCAAAAATGACCTTGGCTCCCAGGTTGACCCAGCCTTAGTTGGTACCGGGTCCTGGGAAGTAAAGGTGACCGGCGTGATGCTGACACATCATAAATCTTGTGCCGATTGGTCTATAAAAATATAGGTCTAGCCCTATACGGTGTAGAATGTACCGTTCTATAACTTTTCCCTTATCATTTCTTGTAGAATGTACTGTTCTAGAACTTTTCCCTTATCATTTCTATCAAAAAATCACTGTTATTTAAAAATGTAATTTATTTTCATAGGAATGTTTTAAAGCTGACTAATTTGTATCGCCACATCACTGTTTTAAAGCTCATTAATTTATGTTGTGTGTGTCTTTACAAAAATATGGCACCCAATTTTTTTTTCTAGGTCGACTGTGTCCACAGTTCTGCTGGGATCAGGTGGAACATCCTGATGTTGATCTAACATCCTAATGTTGATCTCGGCTATCAAATCATGGAGAAATTTTCTAACAAGACTTTTACTGACGGATGCGTCTATGATGGTTTAATTAAAATAGAAGACATGGCAAGTTGTAGCATAAATCCGTCCATGGTAGAACAAATCAGCACAGAAGCAGAAATGACAGAGCGATTGCACAGTTTTAATGACCTGGAGAATTGTAGTCGTATATCAGAGAATGTTTCTTCTGTGACTGCAAGCTACCAGAGCCCATCTTTGACTAACAATAATTTTCAGTTTCCTAAGCTGGAAACAGTCTTCAACCATACACAGATGTCTAGAGGGTCTCTTGAGTTTACTGTTGAGTCTGACATTGGTGTTCATTCACAAATAGAAATGTCATACACACAGGACAAAATTGATCCAAGTGACAGTGCAGGGAAGGAAACTGAAAACGTAGAGAAACTTTACAGACAGCAAGTTTGTGTTACTGATGCTACTGGAGCCGTTCATCTGCAGAACCATTGGAAAGGAAAAATTGAAGGCAGTTTATCCAACTTTGATGATTGTGTTAGTTCTTTTACGCAGGATGGAGATATACAGGGTCACAAGAGAGCATACACAGGTTTGAGTGCTTATAAATATGATGTGTGTGATTCTTCTTTTGTTGAAGCTGACAATCTAAAGAAACATAATAAAAAAAGACACCCAGGAGAGACACCTTACAAATGTGATGTTTGTGGTACATCCTTTGCTAATGGTGGCCATCTGAAATGTCACATGAGAACTCACACAGGAGAGAAACCTTACAAATGTGACATTTGTGATGCTTCCTTTGCTCGAAGTTACCATCTGAAGTGTCACATGAGAACACATACAGGTGAGAAACCTTACAAATGTGAAGTTTGTGGTATATCTTTTGCTCTTATCGGCAGTCTAAAATATCACAGCCTAACACATACCGGAGAGAGACGAAAACCTTACAAATGTGATATTTGTGGTATATCTTTTGCTTTCGTCAGCGGTCTGAAATATCACAACCTAACACATACAGGAGAAAAACGTTTCACATGTGATATATGTGGATCTTCTTTTCTTCACAATTACTATCTGAAATGTCACATGAGAGTACATACAGGAGAGAAACCTTTTAAATGTAATGTTTGTGATGCATCTTTTTCTAAAACTAGCTCCCTGGCATGCCACAAGAGAACTCACACTGGACATAAACCATTCAAATGTGACAATTGTGGTAGATCTTTTGCTAGCCCCAGCTCACTATTACGTCACAAGAGAACACACACAGGTGAGAAACCATACAGTTGTGATACTTGTGGTACATCTTTTGCTGAATCAGGCCATCTTATACGTCACAAGAGAACACACACAAGAGAGAAACCTTACAGATGTGATATTTGTGGTGCATCGTTTGCTCATGATGGACAACTGAAGTGCCACAAGAGAACACACACAGATTTGAGCCCTTATAAATGTGATGTGTGTGGTTTAATTTTTCCTAAAGCCAGCAGTTTAAAGAAACACAAAAAAGGGTCATTTAGGAGAGAAACCTTACAAATGTGATGTTTGTGTTACATCCTTTGCTAATGATGGCCATCTGAAACGTCACATGAGAACTCACACAGGAGAAAAACCTTACAAATGTGACATTTGTGATGCTTCCTTTACTCGAAGTTACCACCTGAAATATCACATGAGAATACATACAGGTGAGAAACCTTACAAATGTGATGTTTGTGGTATATCTTTTGCTCTTATCAGGGGTCTAAAATATCACAGCCTAACGCATACCGGAGAGAAACAAAAACCTTACAAATGTGATATTTGTAGTATATCTTTTGCTTATGTCAGCGGTCTGAAATATCACAGACTTACACATACAGGAGAAAAACGTTTCACATGTGATATATGTGGCACTTCATTTCTTCACAATTACTATCTGAAATGTCACATAAGAGTACATACAGGAGAGAAACCTTTCAAATGTAATGTTTGTGATGCATCTTTTGCTAAAACTAGCTCCCTGGCGTGCCACAAGAGAACTCACACTGGACATAAACCATTCAAATGTGACAATTGTGGTAGATCTCTTGCTAGCGCCAGCTCATTGTTACGTCACAAGAGAACACACACAGGTGAGAAACCATACAAATGTGATACTTGTGGTACATCTTTTGCTGAATCTGGCCATCTGATACGTCACAAGAGAACACACACAGGAGAGAAACCTTACAAATGTGATGATTGTGGTGCATCTCTTGCTCAAGCTGGAAATCTGAAGTGTCACATGAGGCTGCACACAGGAGAGAAACCTCACAGATGTGATATTTGTGGTGCATCTTTTGCTCACGATGGCAGTCTGAGATATCACAAAATTAAACATACATGAGTATCACCTTTCAACTGTGATATTTGTTATTCCTCTTGGATTGAAAATAACCACCTAACATGTAACAAGAGAACAGGAGAGACATCTAACATTTTTTTTTTTTTGGTGCACATTTCATCAAAATTGTTAATCCTCAGCAACACAAGAGAAGACAACGGTAGAGAAATATTGCAAATATGATGTTTGTGGTTTTTATGAGGCATAAGGTGGCTTCCTGAAATGTCATAAGAGGTGGCTCAGGGAAAGAAACAAATTTAATTTTGTTGTTGTTACTGTTGCTTTCTTTACTTCTTCTTCTTCATGTTCACCGGCCAAAAACTCCAGCGGAAAGTTCTGGTTGTTTGTCCACCTCTGGACTTAAGTCTAGTTCCAAAACTCGAGCACCACATGCACATCTGTTTTACAGATCTGATCTGACTTGTTTGTATACAGACGGTTAACCGCTTGCTTCTCTGACACATGCTTGTTGGGGAGGCAGTGGGTCTATTCTTGTTTCCCTCACAAAGGGGCCCTGGAAATCATATGAAAGCTTTACTCAAGCTGGTAATTTTCCCTGTGCTATGCTATATTTTCCTTCAAAAGGACAGTTGACACGTTGTCTCCTTGTTAATGCCTATGCTGTTATTTCTGCATAATTTGTGTGTGTGTGACGATACAACACATCCATTATCACTCCCCGTGTGGGTTCTGGGGCCCGATTGTGGGGGAAAACAAGAATAGACCCACTGTCTACCCAAAAGAATGCCGTTTGAGTCGACTAACGGGGAACTTCCTTCGAAGTCTGAGTGCATCTAGCTGAGAGGCAGGGAACCAACAGTCTGCATGCAAATAGAACACACTTATGAAATGGATGTACATGCAACACTGAGATTCTGGAAAAGGACTAGAGTGCAAAAGTGGACAAACAACCAGAACTTTCCGCCGCAGTTTGCAGCCGGTGAACGTGAAGAAGATCCATTGTCACCAGAAGCCAAATTTGTTGTGTTTTACAACAGGCTTGTTAATAAGCTTCTTCCTCCAGTCCTAAAGTGAGTCCAGAAAACCTTCCCAGGAAAAGTTTTTTCTTCTCCTTGTACCTCAGCAAAGTGTTAGGGGGAGATGTAACATTTGTTGATGAGCTCTGTCAAGAACACTATAAAGATTGAAGTTAATTTCTGTAAGGCTTCAGGTAGGCTATGTTTGAAATCTATCTAAGGTAATTACTAAAAAACTACAAACATTCATTAACTAGTGCCTGCGCATAATAGAGGGAATTAAATGGTATGATAGATTAACTAATGTAGAGCTTTGGGAGAGAACTAAGCAAGCTCCAGTGGACCAAGAGGTGAGGAAAAGACGCTGGCATGGATAGGACACACATTAAGAAAACCGGAGAACAGCAGAGGCAGAGGAATAAAGAAAGGCCAAAAATCACATGGAGAAGGGAGCTGGAGAATGAAGTTTAAAAAAAATGGGGAGAGCTGCATGTGATAGCAAAGGGTAAAAAGACTTGGCGTGAGTTAGTTGAGGGCCTATGCTCCATTGGGGGCTAGAAAGGCAGTTATGGAACTGTTTAGTTATAAAGCATCTTGTTATTATAATTTTGTGACAGACTGAATGTCTCCTTGTTAAATCATAGTATATTATGCACACAACATCTTCTTCACATTCACCAACTGTAAACTCTGGTGGTAAGTTTTGGTTGGACTACAGTCCTGTTACAGAACCTGAGTGTTGCATGTGTATCCACTTGACAGATCTAAGACATTTATGTGCAGACGTTGGTTTCTTGTCCCTCAGGCAGATGCACTCCGACTTTAAATGAAGCTCCCAATTAGTCGACTCTTATGGGCAGGCAGTGGGTCTATTCTTGTTTTCCTTATAATAGGGCCCTGCAACCCACACAGGGGATGCATACAATATCATTCTCTTGGACATGTTAGAATTATTGTATTAATTAGTGTTATATTGTATTAATTATGTGCACACTCCAGTTATTTATATATTGTTGTTTATCTTCTTCTTCTTTACGCCCTCTTTTAACGCGTTAGGTGTCGAGGGAGATATAAGGTCCTGATTCATGCTTTTCTGACTGCCTCGACCAAAGACACATCGTGGTACTGTAGAGTTTTTCTGATGTTATCCTTCCATATTGTTCTTGGTCTAACTCTTGCTCTACGTCCCTCTCATCTTTTGGTATGTGCCTTGAATGGTATAGCATCAGGAGGTATTCTCTCCAGGTGGGCAAACCATTTGATTTGCTGTCTTTCTATGTAATCTAGAATTGGTTCTGTGTCGACTTTATCTCGTATGACCTCATTCCTGATTTTGTCTCTTCTGGTCACTCCTACAGTCTTTCTCAGACACCTCATTTCCATGGTTAATGTCTTTTTTGTTTTGTTGTGAGCGACCACGTCTGGCACTGGTAGCATAGGATGGGGATGAATATGAATTGTATGAGATGTTTCTTTGTGCTGATTGGGATTGCCTTATGCTGTAAGAATTGTCGTTTATGATCGTCGGAATTTGTGGCTTAGGTGTTGCATCCTACTGGCAGTTTTACAGCAGACCGCTTTGTGTAGGTTGTGGCATGGCATCAGCTGACAGAAGCAGTGGGAAACTACAAAACATAAAATTGCCAAGTAAGATCACAAACAGCCAACAAATGTTGGGATTGGTTCTCCACCTACCGTAAGAGACACACAACTTACATGTTTTTAATCAGTCACTGAAATATGAATCAAATAATGTTGTTTTGATGGTCTTTGTATCCACTTGTTAAGGATTTGAAAAAAAAGTGTGCTAATGCATTGTCAGAATTATTTTCATTGCACCGATGGCTTTGTCAAATGCTCTTTTATGATGATTATCTATACAGATGGTTCGGTGTTAAGAGGAAAGAGACGTGCCTGGGGGTTTGTAGCGAAAGCCAGTGGAAAATCTTTAGTGCCTGACAGCTTACGCATATGACATCACAAAATCTAGCATGAGAATTGAGATGGAGGCCGTAACTGCAGCTCTCATGTGGCTAGAGAAAAAGATGCATACATATGTAACAGACTCTGAAGGCATGCTGAGAAAGGTGAAGACAGGGATGCTTCGAGCAGTTTCAAGTTTCACTGGAAAGTTCACGGGTAGTGAGCATACTTTAGATCTTTTCTCCAGGCAATGCAGACGTAGTGGGTAATGAACAGGCTGACAGATTGGCTGGATCTGTTTCTCATTTTAATGCCTGTTTGATGATTCTCTACTGGTTCCTTCTCAGGATGTGTCCAGTGTTGCACAATCTTCTCTATCTTGTAGCTGGATACCAGTTGTAAAATAGAGAAGAAGATGGCTTGAGAATCAGCTGTACATACATGTCGTCACTGTAACTGACTCACAGAGCATGTTAAGAAAGGTAGAGACAGACATGCTTCATGCAGAGTGGCGAGCATAATTTCAGAGCTCACTATGGATATTTTCTCCAGGTTGTGCCGGTGTGTTGGGAAATGAGCAGGCAGACAGACTGGCCGGCTCTGCACCACTTGGTGGTGAATTGATGTATGACAAGCTAGATAATGTGGGAGCCCTTTGGGAGTGAGTCAACAGTGCGGAGGCACATATAAATCATTATGGTCTAAGGAGAATGACGCTGCGAGGAGTTACCAGGGGATCTGGCTGACGCTCAGCGCTCAGGGGAAAGATGAGACAGATATACAATCGGACGGTTACTGGTGCCATCAGAATTGGAACTCTGTGCTTGCTGCTGAAGATGGGGATAGAGCACTTATGGGAATGTCCTGAGTGCTGTGATGTTGATTCTTAATTCAACATAACTGAATACCAGTGGTTGCCCAGATGTTTCTCTTATTTATCTTCTTCGCATTCACCAGCTGTAAACTCTGGCGGAAAGTTCTGGCTGTTCGTCCACTTCTGAACTGCAGTCCTCTTCCAGAACCTGAGTGTTGCGTGTGCATCCGTTTGACAGATCTGACTAATTTGTATGCAGACTGTTGGTTCCTTGTCTCTAAGGCAGATGCACTCCGACTCTGAAGGAAGCTCCCAATTAATCGACTCTTACAACATGCTTTTGGGTAGGCAGTGGGTCTATTCTTGTTTTCCCCATAACAGGGCCTCGGAACCCACACAGAGATCTCCTATTTTTGATAAGTGGAAGCATTTTCTTAGGTCCCTGCGACTTCTACTTATCCACACTCAAGTGTAACCGTCTGTGGAGTATATAGAACAATGCTACAGTGTGTCTTATTTTGGGTACTGTCTCCCTAAATTACCCCTCTTTTCACAATCCATTCTACGCCCAGCTCGCTAGCGTAGTTGGCTAAACCGGACTGCGGTGACCAGGTGACGAACTCCTTGTGGTCCGGGGGTAGGCAGAAATCCACATTTCTCCCAGATTTATGGTATTTATCATGGCATAAAGGCCGAAGGGTTGAGTTATCCATAATACCGAGCCTAAGGGTTAACAACTCATGGGTTCTGGATACTACATTCGAATACCTGCCACCATTAAGGAATACATAGGTAAAGGACCCTTTTCCACCCCTTTATGCATATAGGGCTAGATCTATATTTTATAGACCAACAAGATGGGTAATGCAGGCAGCATCACACTGGCTGCCTTTACTTCCTCGGACTGCATCCTGTACCAACTCAAGGTTGGGACGACCTGTTAGCCAAGGTCATTTTTGAAAAAGTCAGGCTTTGTCAGGGAGTGAACCCATGCCCTTCCGATCTGTGTCGAGCGTAAGGCATACATGCTCAACCAAAAATACTCTTTCTTCTATAGTTAACACCATTATTGCCAAGATCAATTATAAAAACACAAGTATATAGGAGTGATATTCTAAACTAATGGTTACACAGATTTCAGAAAGTTTATAGTCATTAAACATAGACCCTATAGATGCACTGTTGCAGTCTATATAAGTGCATCAACAGAAAAACACATAATTTATGTAAGTATGATCTACTGGCTGCATCAAAGTAAACTGGACACACCTCAAGCAAGTTGAATGTTAAACACTCCCATAAGTGTACAGTGCCCATCTTCAGCAGCAAGTGAAGAGTCAGTAAATGGGATAAACCTCAAGCATGTTGAAATAAGAATCGACATCATAGCACTCGAGACACTCCCATAAGCGCTCCGTCCCCCATCTTGAGCAGCAAGTGAAGAGTTCCAACTCAATGGCGCCAGTTCTGATTGTATGTTTGTCTCATTGTCCCCCTGAGTTTTGAGCGTAGGCCAGATCCCTTGGTAACTTACAGCGCCATTCTCCTCAGACCGTAATGATCTGCTTGTGCCTCTACACTGTTCACCCGCTCCCTAAGGGCCGTCACATCTAGCTTGTCATACATCAATTCACCACCAAGTGGTGCAGAACCACCCAGTCTGTCCACCTGATTATTTCCTAACACACCAGCATGACGTGGAGAAAATTTTCAGAAGATGGAAAATTTATAAAGAAATTCCCTGTGTGGGTTTAGGGGCCCTATTATTGGGAAATAAAGAATAGACCCACTGCCTACCCAAAAGCATATCGTAAGAGTGGACTGATTGGGAGCTTCCTTTAAAATCGGAGTGTATCTGCCTGAGAGGCAAGGAACCAGCAGTCTGCATCCAAATGAGTCGGATCTGGGAAACGGATGCACACGCAACACTCAGGTTCTGGAACAGGACTGCAGTCCAGAAATGGATGAACAACCAGAACTTTCTGTCAGAGTTTACAGCTGGTGAACGCGAAGAAGTTGAAGAATAAAGAAATCTAATGAGGATACAAATAAAGCCAAACAAGTTATAGGCCAAAATGGCATGATATTCTTACCAACGCCATGTTATCAGTTTCAAACATGCACACTGTCTTCAGAAAACAGAAGGAAAACAATCACAACAGAAATGAAAATGTTTACGTACTATGCTAGGTGTAATGAGCAAATATTGACTTAGGAACGATGATATCAGGAAGTGAGTCAGCACAGAACCATTACCAGACTTTATAGGTGGACAATAAATGAAATGGTTTGGCCATGTAACAAGATTGGCACAAGACAGAGCACCACAGCGAGCAGTGTTATACAGATATTTCCCACATGGGTTTCGGGTTTCCATTGTGGGGAGAAGACCTGCTGCTTCCCCAACAAGCATGTCCTAGGAGTCGATTAATTGAGGACTTCCTCTGAAGTCAGAGTGGCAAGGAACTACCAACTGCACAAAAACAAGCCAGTAAAACAGACGAAAAATGCTGGTCCTGGCATAAGGTCAAAGTTCTTATAGAAGAACAGATGGGACTTTCCATTGTAGCTCACAGCCAGTGAACAATGAAGAAGAAGATACAGATGCAGAAGTAACAGATCTAGAGGTCGACCATACAGAATATGAACCATAAAAATATCAGAGCCACTGAAAAGGACTGCATATAAAGCAAACAGAAAGACACGTTCCAGAGATCTCTTCCACCCTGATGCTGCAAGGCATTCCAGGAGTAGAGAAAAAAAGAAGACAAGGAATATAATAAGATGGACTTTTCAAATTGTTAAATGGAAACAACAAAACGGCCATTACTGCTTGTATTTCACCATATAAACAATGAAAGAGTGGGTTTTAGAGCAGCATGACCAGTGTATCACCATGGAATGTGAACTTTAGGATTGCATTTTTGCCCCCGAAACCATCAAGAAAAGAGATGTCCGAGAAAGCATGCAGGTCCTTCAGGGTTCCCATAACTTGCTCTGCACACTTTGCTCTTGAGGCCAGGTGTTGTATGTAGAGTGAGGAGGTCTGCAGAATGTGCTCAGGTCTTCTTCTTCTTTCGTTCGCCTGAAATAAGTTATCTATATCAGCAATTTTGTCTCTTGTATAAATGTCACTGTTGTTGTTAATTCATTCAGTGGTCCATTGAGTTTCTGTTCCACTGTTGTTCTTCCTGGCCAAAAGGTTTGCCTTAATGTGTCAAATTCTGTGCTTAGGTGTTTGTAGTCCTGTTTGATAGGCAATCTTTATTTTATGGATATGGTAGTGCACTATTCATAGGCGGAAAGTTGTTGTATGTTGCTTTCTGTTGAGATTGCTGATGGGGTCTTGTGGATGTTTACTGACAGAGAAAATTTATAACTATAGTGTGGCTGAAAGAGCAAAAGAAACCAGAACTATACAACCCCCTCACATCCTGAAACGGCAAAAAAAGGAAGTGAAGATTAAGATATAGTTAAAAGGTTAGTTGCATATCCTTTACAGGACGTTGCAGAACCAACCCCAACAGCCCATGGCCGTTGTGTGGTTTTTCTAGGCAAATTTACGTCGAGTAGTTTGCCATTGCTCTCTGGACGGTCGGCTTTCTTGATACCACTGTCGAAACCAACGCAAGGCGCATGGCCTGCAGCTGGGATCGAACTCGGCATTGTGAAGCATTCGCATCGACTTAGCCACAGAGCTGACAAAGATATAGTAGATACTTAAATCTGCCCTCATTACTACTGTGAAGTAACAGAAGGAAAATAAGAGAGATGAGTTACTATACATCAGTAAGAAAATGTGAGTACGTCTGATGATCTGAAGCTATTTATGCTAGCTCTGTTGTGGAGTAACCATAGGAGCCGTACATTTAGTGTTTCATAAAAGTTATTCAGCCAACTACCATCTCATTGTTGGGATTTTTTCTCCGGGAAACGCCGGTGTATTGGGAAATGAACAGGCGGACAGACTAGCTGGCTCTGCACAACTTGGTGGAATTTGCATGCATGAGAAGGCATATGTGGGGCCTTATTGGAACAGCACAGGATCGTCACAGTATCTCCCAGTCCTTAAGAAAGAGAATAGGGGCTTTTGAGCTGAAATGCTATAGAAAGATTCTCAGAATATCTTGGACAAAAAAGAGGGAGATACTGACATCTTGAAAGATCTGAACATCGAGGAAGATTGGCTAATAAACAGCATCCTGTCTCGGAAGCTGAAATATTTTGGTCATATCAAGCGCTACGATGGATTGGAAAAATTATAGCAGAAGGCATGGTACCAGGAAGGAGGGGCAGGGGCCGACCAGCACGAAGATGGGTACAGGATATAAGTGATCCTTGAGTATGAAAGTACATGCGGCAGGAAAGCTGGCGAGAGACCGAGTTTCTTTCAGGCAGACTGTGAAGAGAGCGATGTTCTGCAAAGGACCTGCTACATAATGATGATGATGGATGGAAGTCAGAACTGGAAATCTTTCCTGATATCAATAATGTATATATTTGTTGTTCAGTGCCAGTGTTATCAGTGCCATACATGGAAAATGAATGGGGCACCAGAATAAAAAATAACTACATGTGAAATGCTCTGTCTCCACAAGGTCACTAACAACACTAGAGAAGACATGGTTACGAAAACCAGCATTAGAGAGAAAGCTGGAATAAGACCATGTCTGGATTATATTGACAGACAAAGAATGAAATTTTTCAGCCATCTAGTGAAAATGCAGCCAGACTAGATTGCATATGAGACTTTTACAGTAGAATATCTGGGAAGAAGGCTAGAGGAAGACCAAGAGAGATGAAGACAAATGATGTGCGTAGAAATCTGCAAAAAGATGAACTAAGCCATCCGAGAAATACAAGACAAATACAGAAATCAATGACACTGGGCTACAAACTGGTATCAGCGAGACGAGAAAACCACGACACTGGGCTACAAACTGGTATAAGTGAGATGACAAAACCACGACACTGGGCCACAACCTGGTATCAGTGAGATGACAAAACCACGACACTGGGCTACAACCTGGTATCAGCGAGACCAGAAATCCACGACACTGGGCTACAACCTGGTATCAGCGAGATGACAAAACCACGACACTAGGCTACAACCTGGTATCAGCAAGATGACAAAACTATGACACTAGGCTACAACCCGGTATCAGCGAGGCCAGAAACCCACGACACTGGGCTACAACCCGGAATCAGCGAGATGACAAAACCACAACACTGGGCTACAACCTGGTATCAGTGAGACAACAAAACCACGACACTGGGCTACAACCTGGTATCAGTGAGATGACAAAACCACGACACTGGGCTACAACCTGGTATCAGCGAGACAACAAAACCATAACACTGGGCTACAACCTGGTATCAGCGAGACGAGAAAACCACGACACTGGGCTACAACCCGGTATCAGCGAGACAACAAAACCACGACACTGGGCTACAAACTGGTATCAGTGAGATGACAAAACCACGACACTGGGCTACAACCTGGTATCAGCGAGACGAGAAAACCACGACACTGGGCTACAAACTGGTATCAGCGAGACCAGAAATCCACGACACTGGGCTACAACCTGCTATCAGCGAGATGACAAAACCACGACACTAGGCTACAACCTGGTATCAGCGAGATGACAAAACCACGACACTGGACTACAACCTGGTATCAGTGAGATGACAAAACTACGACACTAGGCTACAACCCGGTATCAGCGAGACCAGAAATCCACGACACTGGGCTACAACCCGGTATCAGCGAGACAACAAAACCACAACACTGGGCTACAACCTGGTATCAGTGAGAAAACAAAACCACGACACTGGTATCAGCAAGATGAGAAAACCACGACACTGGGCTACAACCCGGTATCAGCGAGACGAGAAAACCATGACACTGGGCTACAACCCGGTATCAGCAAGATGAGAAATCCATGACACTGGGCTACAACCCGGTATCAGCAAGATGAGAAATCCACGACACTGGGCTACAACCCGGTATCAGCTAGATGAGAAATCCACGACACTGGGCTACAACCCAGTATCAGTGAGATGACAAAACCATGACACTGGGCTACAACCCTTTATCAGTGAGATGACAAAACCATGACACTGGGCTACAATCCGGTATCAGCTAGATGAGAAATCCACGACCCTGGGCTACAACCCAGTATCAGTGAGATGACAAAACCATGACACTGGGCTACAACCCTTTATCAGTGAGATGACAAAACCACGACACTGGGCTACCCCTTGGTAGCAGTGAGATGACCACACACAAAAATAGTACAATTATGATACATGTTGTATGACAACAATCAGTCAAAGAAACTCAAAAAGTTTGTATCTTTTATTTCTTCTTTCTTTTACATCTGAATTTAAAAAAAAAAAAAATTTTAAATTTACCAGTCAATTTTAATTGGTTGATTCCCTGTGACACAATAATTAGATCCATACATGGTATGCCAGGAATATCGGTTAATAGGCATATTGTTAACAGCCTTTAATATGATATGCTGACAATATAGTTTTTTTGTTCGCTAAAAATGAAACAGAACTGCAAGAAATGATGAATATAATTACAACAGAAAGTCAAAACAAGGGTCTTAGTTTGAAAAGCAGAAAAACAGATGTAATGGTAGTTACAAAGAAAACTGACCCTCCAAAAGGCAACATCAAAGTAAATGGGACAAACCTAGAGCAAGTTGACATGTTTAAGTACTTACTTGGTGGAATTTTCATGCATGATTAGGCATGTGTGGTTGAGGCCTTATGGGAACAGCAAATCGATCGTCACAGTCTAGTGAGAGTGATGCAGCGAGGAGTGACGAAGGGATCTGGCCGATACTCGATGCTCAGAGGAAAGGCCAGATGGGAAGACGGTGATTACATCAGATGGAAGATGTATTAAAGAAGTTAAATGTAGAATAGCTCAAGCAAAGGCCACATTTGACAAAATGAGGATTTTATGCAATCTTTCTTTGTCAGTTGAGACGAGAAAGAGAAATCTTAAAAGCTATATAAATCATATCTTGATATATGGAAGTGGATCAAGGACAGTTGGTAGATTAGTGAAAAATTATTTGAAAGCTGCGAAGATGTGGTTTTATAGATGAATGATGAGAATGCTCTGGACATATAAAAAGAGTAATGAAGATGTCTTGAAAGAAACTGACTTATGAAGTGAACTGACTGCCCACATCAGAAAGAGACAATCTACATTCTTTAATCATGTGATGAGAAGGAGAAAACTGGAGCACACTGGGAAAGTTGGAGGGGAGCAGGGGTAGAGGGGGACCGAGAAAAAAAATGCTGACAGTTTGACATCACGGCATGGAGGATCATCTGTGTCAGGGTTGACTGAAAGTACATGGGACAGAAGGTTGTGGATAGACATAACTACCAACGAAACAGACTTTAGGAAGAAGATTGTTACTAAACTGTCTTATTGTTTACATTATCCCCCCTTTTTTGGATAGCTTTTCACACTTACTTCTTCGTGTTCACCAGCTGTAAACTCTGGCGGAAAGTTCTGATTGTTCATCCACTTTTGGACATCAGTCCTGTTGCACGCAAATTTTTGGATTGTTGAATCCAGAACCCGAATGTTGCATGTGCATCTGTTTTACAGATCTGACACATTTGTATGCAGACTGCTGGTTCCTTGCCTCTCAGGCAGATTTACTCCAACTTCAAAGGAAGCTCCCAATTAGTTGACTCTTACGACATCCTTTTGTGCAGGCAGTTGGTCTATTCTTGTTTTTCCCTTTAATAGGGCCCAGGAACCCACATGGGAATCACAGTTTCATTTCCTTGTTTGCAACAGTGGCACGACACCCACTGCAGTATGGTAAATGTTTTACTTCACATCTCATTTGTAACATTTTTATTGTTAAGTACAAAACCCATACAAAATATTCTTTCAATGCAGAAAGTAAACAGTCACCCTAGTATTGTCTGCCTGCTAGGGAAGAGGCAGTGGATGTCCTTACGGAGTCCATATGCCCGGCGCCGCCCCACCTACTAACTAGACAAACATTTGTACAATTTGTGTTGTGCATGAGTCTTCTCATGTTGTCTCAGACTGCAATTATGTTTGAAAGTTTGAACAAAGGATTAACATCATGGCACACAGGTAGTAACACATAAGTGCTGTTTTTCTTTTAACTCAAGTCTGAGTCCGAAGAAGCTCAGCACAGTGTACAGGCTCGGTAGCACAGGCGAGGATCCTTAAATACTTTGGGTAAATTTTTAACTCCAAATTTTTCCTGGGCAGCGCCGTTAGGCTACTCTTTTCGATTTCCAACTGCCCGGGGATTTTTTTTTACGTGCGCACAGGCATCCAATCTCACTAAACAGAGACCAGGGGGAATTACTAGAAGTCCAAGTCCACATTAAAAAAATTCCATCGCTTACTGGGGATTGAACCGGGAACCTCTAGTACTCAAGGCAGACACCATGCCTCAAGACCACGCAGCCCCTCTCAGACTGCAACAGAAGCACAGCAACGTTTACACATGTCAGTTTTCTCACTCTGTGTGTTTGCATGTGATATCTCAGTAAAATAAGTACCACAAACATCACATCTGTAAGGTCCCGTGTGTTCGCTTGTGTCGTGTGAAATGGCCAGCTTCAGAAAAAGATGTTCGACAAACATCACATTTGTAAGGTTTCTTTCCAGTATGTTTGCTTGTGACGTGTAAGATGGCCAGTTTTTGCAAAAAGATGTTTGGCAAACATCACATTTGTAAGGTTTCTTTCTTGTGTATTCGCTTGTGTCGTGTGAGATGGCCAGCTTCAGCAAAAGATGTACCACAAACATCACATTTGTAAGGCTTCTCTCCTGTATGTGTTCTCATGTGACGTTTCAGTGAGTCATTTTTCGGAAAAGAAGCACCACAAATATCACAATTAAAAGGTTTATCGCCTGTATGTTTTCTCATGTGACATTTCAGACTGTCAGTCCGAGTAAAATGGGCACCACAAACATCACAATTGTAGGGTTTCTCTCCTGTATGTGCCCTCATGTGATATTTCAAATTACAAGCTTGAGTAAAAGAAGCACCACAAATATCACAAACATAAGGTCTCTCTCCTGTGTGTTTTCTTCTGTGATCATTCAGAGTGGTGACTTGTGCAAAGTTAACATCGCAAACATCACATTTGTAAGGTTTCTCTCCTGTATGTGTCCTTTTGTGACATTTCAGATGGACATTCTGAGCAAAAGAAGCATCACAAATGTCACATTTGAAAGGTTTTTCTCCTGTATGTTTTCTCATATGACATTTCAGATTACCAGTTTGAGTAAAAGAAGCACCACAAACATCACATCTGTAAGGTTTCTCTCCTGTGTGTATTATTTTATGCTGCTTCAGATTGCAAGTTTGGTTAAATGATGCCTCACAAACATCACATTTGAAAACTTTCTCTGCTTTATGTGTCATCATGTGGTTCTTCAAATGGGAAGACGTAGCAAAAGAAACCACACATACTTCACATGTATATGGGCTCAAACTGGTGTGTGTTCTCTTGTGGCCCTGCATACTCCCATCTTGACTGAAAGAAACCATACAATCATCACAGTTGTCAAGCATTTCTTCCCTTTGTGCTTTCACATGGTGCTTCAGGTGATCAGCTGCAGCAGCAGCAGCATCAGCAGCAGAAACTTGCTTGAAGTCTGAAACACACAATAGAAAATATTTCATGAAAAAAAAGTAAGTTGCATATCCAAAGCAGGATGTTGAGGAACTAACCCCAAAAATTGTTTGGCTGTTGTGGTTTTTCTAGGCAACTTTACATCCAGTAGTTTATCATTGATTTCTGGACGGTCAGCTTCTTCATACCACTGTCGAAACCAAAATTTAAAAAAAATTTGTTTGTTGGACCCCGAAACAGATTAATTTAGGTTCCATTATTATCAATGGGAAAAAAAATTGCTTTAGAACTTAAATTATTTTCAATTTGATATCTTCTTCTTCTTCGCGTTCACCAGCTGTACACTCTGGCGTAAAGTTCTGGTTGTTCGTCCACTTCTGGACTGCAGTCCTGCTCCAGAACCTGAGTGTTGCGTGTGCATCAGTTTTACAGATCTGATTCAATTGAATGTAGACTGCTGGTTCCTTGCCTCTCCGGCAGATGCACTCCGTCTTCAAAGGAAGCTCCCCAATTAGTCGACTCTTACGACATGCTTTTGGGGATGCAGTGGGTCTGTTCTTGTTTTCCCCACAATGGGACCCCTGAACCCACAGGGGGGGGGGGGGGTCAATTTGATATGTTTGTGACTTCATTTATCATGTAAGCCATTAGTTTGCAGCCACAAGTATAAGAAATTCAAAACTGGGTATTCAGAACTTTGCCTGTGTGGACAGGCACTATAGAATAGTCAACATCTGCTACATAATGCTGTCTGCATGCCGGAGAGAGATCTCAGGTTTGCTGGCTGGCACTCTAATCTTCTTCTTTTTCTCCATTCTTCTTGCTCACCAGCTGCAAATTCCAGCAGAAAGTTCTGGTTGTTCGTCCACGTCTCTGGACTCTAGTCTGGTTCCAGAACTGAGTGTTGTGTGCACATTTGTTTTACAGATCTGACTCATTTGTATGTAGACTGTTGGTTCCTTACCTCTCAGGAAGAGTTACTCTGACTTTGAAGGAAGCTCCCAGTTAACTCTTAGGACATGCTTTTGGGTAGGAAGTAGGTCTATTCTTGTTTTCCCCTCTGAAACTACATGGGGAGATAACTCAATGGAAACCAAGATGTAAGAAACATTGGAAGACATGTGTCACGCCACAGACTTTACAGAGGCTTGTGGCTTTCTCATCTGAAAACCAATGATGTTGAACTGTAGTTCAAATCTCAAACCTCATCTAAAAACCACTGGTGTTGATCTGTTGTTCAAACCTCAAACTCCTCTGAAAACCACTGGTGTTGATCTGTTGTTCAAACCTCAAACTCCTCTGAAAATCACTGGCAGGCAGAGTGAAAAGAAGAACTATGCTATTGTTTTCAACTACTTTTATCCTTACCTGAGAATTCATGATCAACTTCAGGTGGTTCTGTCTTGACAACTGGTGGTATGTCACTATCCATCTTTTGAAAGATGTGGCCTTTAGTGACAATCTTTTAAATAGAGCTGTGAAGAATCAGGTATTCTAGATCAAATTCAGGCTGGTCTTGCTACTTGAAAAAATTTTACTATCTATTTTATCCAAGATGTGGCCTTATGCGAAATTGTCTTTAGAAAAATTGTGAACACCAGGTAAGATGTTTTATCATGACACTTGAAATGATTTTACTGTCCATCATATCAAAGAATTGGATTTTGTGACGGATCTTTAGAACTGCAAACACAATCAACCTGAAAGGAAAAAGGAAATTATGCATTTATGTACAGATAAACCCCAAACATAAATTAATCACCTTGAAAAGGTTTGACTGATATTACCTTTTTTTTTTTTTAAACATTCACTGGCTGTAAACTCCAGCATAAAGTTCTGGTTGTTTATCCACTCATCAACTCTGGTCTCGATCGAGAATTTGAGTTTTTGCGTACACATCAGTTTTACTGATCTTTTTTTTCTCTTAATGCAGACTGTTGGTTACTTGCCTCTCCGGCAGAGACACTCCAACTTTGAAGAAAACATTGGGTACTTAATTTATAACTTACCCCTGACGTCACGACAACGTCACGGGAGACATTCCCAATAAATTCATTCTAGGGTGTTCAGGTTGTAGTTTCTCACGATTTCTCTACAGCCAAGTTTAGGGTTAGGGTTAGGGTTTGGATTAGGGTTAGGATTAGAAGACAGTAGATGAACACTCAAAAAAAAAAAAAACACCACACAACAGCACACTTGCACCCCTTAAAATAAGGGACTGTCAGGTCAGCTGTGGATTTCCCACGGGGATTTCGTGTTTGGGGTACGTTATAAATTAAGAACCAAACATTGTAACTAGTCACCTCCAATGACATGCTTGTGAGTGTATTGTTTAAATGAAGCCATAGGACCCAAACAGAGAGTATAGTAAGTAGTAGAGGACCCTTTTCCATGCCTTTAGGCGTATAGGGCATTTAGTGCTATACCTATATTTTACAGACCAATCAGCACAAGACGGGTGTTGTGGTCAGCGTCACGCCAGCCACCTTTACTTCCTGGGACTGCAACCGGTATCCACTCAAGGCTGGGTCGACCTGGGAGCCAAGGTCAATTTTGAAAAAAGTTGAGCTCTTTCAGGGAGCGAACCCACGACCTTCCGATCCGCAGGTGATTGTCTAGCCAGTCCGCCACGGTGACAAACAGGGAGTATGATAATATCAAATTATGACTTCACTTTTTTTTAACATCAGTCAACTTACCAACTTATCAGTCTTGTGTGATTCCAGTACTAACCTATGGATGCGAGAGCTGGAAATCAACGAAAACTCAAGACACAAAATTAGACAGTTTTGAAAATAAATGCCTTAGAAGAATACTAAATTTCAAATGATCAGATTTCCGAACCAATACACAAATAAGGCAAGAATCCAGGCAAGAGTATGTGTCTAATTTCATACGAAAACGCCGCTGGAACTAGGTCGACCACGCCCTTAGAATGGATAAATCAAGACTTCCTTACCAAGCCCTTATTTGGACACCACAGGGGAAAAGATCTCGTGGAAGACCAAGGGAAACCCTGCATAGAACTATCATCAGGGAAGGCTCGCTCATGGGCCACTCAAACATCCAAGACCTACAACAGATTGCAACGAACCGCCATGCATGGAGAGTCATGACCTCTGCCCTATGTGCCGCACTCGACACAAGAGGAAAGACTAACTAACTAACTTACCAAGGTTTAGGTTTAGACGACAGATTGCAACGAACCGCCATGCATGGAGAGTCATGACCTCTGCCCTATGTGCCGCACTCGACACAAGAGGAAAGACTAACTAACTAACTTACCAAGGTTTAGGTTTAGACAACAGATCAACACCATAGCAGAAGGGTAATAACCCATAAGTGCTTCGTTCTACTTCTGACTCAAGCATGAGTCCGAAGAATCTCAGTGCAGTGCATGGACTTCGTAGCACCAGCGAGGATCCTGAAATACTTTTAGTAGATTTTAAACTCCAAATTTTGCCCGGGCAGCGCCGTTAGGCTACTCTCTTTTCGATTTCCAACTGCCAAGGGATTTTTTTTATGTGCGCACGGGCATCTGATCTTACTATCCAGAGACCAGGAGAAATTACCAGAAGTCCAAATGAAAAAATCCCAGCCTTCACCGGGGCTTAAACCCGGGACCTCTAGTACTTGAGGCAGACACTTTGCCTTGAGACCATGCAGACCCCAACACCAAGGAGTATCCTGGTAGCTCTATTCATTCTCTTTTTAATATGTTAATCCATTCTACTGCAAAGGTCAAGCTAAGAGGCAGTGGCGTAGCAAGATTAGGAGGTATCCAGTGCGGACAATTTCCTGTCACTCCCTATACGCACGCACAAACTTACGCACATTTTTTGTGTGCTAAAAACATATATTTTTACCATTTTGATACCCCCTCAGAGATGACATCAGACTGCAACCCAACCCCCTCCAGCAAACTCCTTGCTATGCCTCTACTGAAAAGATAAACTTCACTGCACAGGGTTCCATCCCATATGGCTCAGTCTTTCTCTGCAGAATGAATAGTCGCCGGCCAAGAGTGTCGCACAAAGCAAAAACTCTGTAACTCTGGTAGCAATCCCAGGAATTTCCACTCGTAAATCGAACAATGCAACTATGAAACAAACCTGTCTAGTGCAAAGCACTCAGTCTTAGTCGGAGATTCAACTTCACTACCATCGGGTTTCACCGTACTTGCTCTGTTCCTGTGCCAGTGAAAATCAAATGAAATGTCCCTCACTGTCTCATATAAAAAACTGGTGAACCAACAATTTGTCCCGAAACAATGCAGAAATTTGTGCACGCAGTAAATGCATAAGGCAATCAGTCTGACCACTTAACCACAGAGACCCTATAATGAGAGCTCAGCAATGCGAGACACGACAGCTATGCCATAGCTAGGATATTCTATCAGTGTAAGTCCTATCTTGAAGTTGTGCTTTATAAAAAAACTGTAACTCAACCGATAAGACACAAATGTAATGAGGGAATTCCCGGGGAACCCGTTATGAGGTGGCAGAGTGACAGGCCAGTGAGAAAATGGTATACACTTAAAAACAATTGTCACAGGATGGGGACAATTGTCACAGGATGGGGGGGGGGGGGGGGGGGGGGGGGGGGGGGGGAGTGAATAGTTACCAGCTCAAACTCCATGCAAAAGGGAACGAAGGTTTGGAAGGGCAAATGAGATAAATATGGCAATTGATTTCTGGACAGGAATGGAAGCGGTCAGAATGTGCTGAGAGAAAGAATTGTCGGCTCTCCTTTCAACTACGGCCGGTAGACAACAGTAGACGGCCGATTAGTCACAGTTCTGTCCCCTGGCTGCAGTGCAATTACGGACTGGAGAAGGCAGGAATCAGAAAACACAGTGAGGTCGACATGCCTGGCAGACCCTGCGCTGCGACTCAAATTAGCGACCGCGTTCAATTACCGCTTCTTGCGACGCATTATGGAGTGGACTCGAGGGAACGAAACAAGTGACATAATTACTGTGTGTTGGCGATAGACAGCGTGCAGTGCCCTACTGTCATCATACAGTTAGGTTTTGGGTTAGGGTTAAGGTTAGGGTTTGGGTTGCTACTATGAGTTTGTGCGAGGATGAGATGCGGCGACACTAATCGTAACCCTAACCCACACCCTAACCCTAACATACACCCTACCCCTAACCCAAACCGTAACCGTAACATGATATAGCAGGGCAGTACACGCTGTCTATCGCCAACACACAGTAATTATGTCATTTGTTTCGTTCCCTCCTTTCCACTCCGTAATTGCACTGCAGCAAGGGGACAGAACTCCGACTAACCGGCGTCTACTGTTGTCTACCGGCCGTAGTTGAAAGGAAAGCCGAATTGTCATTAAAAGGAATGTCGTCTGTGTCGTGAAAGCAAGTGGATAGCTTCTCATGAAGATGAAGAGAGACAAGCGGTTGCTAAATCTACATTATGGATGATTCCAGGCATGTTCCTCAAAATGAGAAGCCTGGACTAAAAGGTAAATACTTGTGTTCTCGATGAATAATGTTATCTGCCTTACTTTGTATCAGCCAGCTTCACGATGACTAGGTAACGAGACTACCTACTGGACTGCATTGTTGCTGAACCTGCAATAAACATTCAACTATTTCCAGTTTGATGTGGTTTATATCATTGTGTTCTTCTTCTTTGTGTTTATCGGCTGTAAACTCCGGCGGAAAGTTCTGGCTGTTCGTCCACTTCTGGGCTGCAGTCCTCCTAATTCCAGAACCTGATTGTTGCGTGTGCATCCGTTTGACAGATCTGACTAATTTGTATGCAGACTGATGGTTTCTTACCTCTCAGGCAGATGCACTCCAACTTCGAAGGAAGCTCCCAATTAGTCGACTCTTATGACACGCCTCCTTGGCAGTGGGTCTATTCTTGTTTTCACTATAATAGGGCCCCGGAACCCACACGGGAACATTGTGTTCTAACTCACTTAACAACATGATAGAAGTTAAAAACAAGTCCAGGCAGGTCCAGTTAGAATCCAGGAACAGCTTTATTCCACAACTCTGTATTCTAGTGACTGTCCTATTGTGGCATTATATGTCAAATTGGGCTCACAGTCTCTTCCTTCATTCTGCTCTATCCTATGCAATCAGTTTAATCAGCAGCTTTGGCTTCTCTCATCAACATTCACATCAGGGTTTCTTTTGGACGTCATCGTTTCCTCACTCCCTCTATTTCCCATTTCAGTGCCTGCCTGGTAATTCTCTGCTCGTTTCTTAACAGAATGTATCAAGTCCAATACAACACTGCCTTCTTTGTCTTATGTATAACTGTTGTTACCAGTCCGGCCACCCTATACATGCTTTGTTCATGTGCCAGTGAAAAGCCAATAAAATGTCCCTCCCTGTCCCATTTGAAAAAGTAAAACCGAACAGTGCTACCTGTGGTTGCTCTATATCAGGGACTATTCAACTGTTTACTCAAAAGCCAACATTTTCGAAATGGCGACCATCACCGATTAGAAGCCACAGCACAGAAAAAAACATTAAAACAAATGACAGTACAATGACCAGGGTGGGGGTGGGGCTTTTCAGGCCCCAAGTTGAATAACCCGACCCTATCATAGATCCGTATTTTGTTGATTTTTAGTATTTTTCTTGAAGAAGCCTGACTTTCTAATTCTTGTCAACACTATCAAGATTAATTATTAAACCTGATTTACGACCTAAGTAAAACAATCTTAAATTGTTATGCGTGTTTAAAGTAATATTGGTCACAGTAGTATAGTTAATGTAAGTTTGCACTGATTGTCCTATTTGATCTGTTGTCCCCTTGTAGTGACTTTTCATTCTCCCAAGTTATAATAATTGACAAGTTTATATATCACACATATATCTCAGCTGCTTTTGTTTTACTGCCCCTCCCAAGTATTATTAGAACCTGACCGTCGGTAGTATAGCGATCCAGCCAACTGTCTGAGCTGGCCCCGTCGAAGAATGAACACAATGTATTTGAACAAAGAGCGATCTTCCGTTCTAAAATATACTACACAAGATTAGATTGGCTTCTTTGACTGTTCTGCCCGGAGGCGCTGAAATGCCCATGCGCTATTTCTTTGGCGTTAACGGATCCGATTATTGCATCTGCTTCGTCAGAATTTTCACCGATGAGCAACGGTATTTGTTGAAGTTGTAGTAACAGCACTAGTAGTGCAGAGGCACAAATAGATCATTACGGTTTGAGGAGAATGGCGCTGAGAGGAGTTGGGAATTTGGCCGACGCTCTACACTCAAGGGAAAGCCGAGATGCCATCAGAATTGTAACTTTTCGCTTGCTGCTGAAGATGGGGAAGAGGCGCTTATGGGTGTGTCCCGAGTGCTGTGATATCGATTCCTACCTAATTCAACATTCTCCATAAGGTTTTGGCACTTATGGCGAGTGCCTTATGCATTTGATGTCAATGCGAACTGTTATACACCCCCACCCATTATGTTATCTATGTATTGACGCCGCCCTCTCCCCTCCCCAATATTAATTTAGACAGGTTGTTCTCAGCCTTCATAACTCCGCGACCCTTTAATACAGTTCCCTCATGTTGTGGCGATCCCCAAACAATTATTTTTTCTTCATAACTTTAATGAATATGTGTTTTCCTATAGTTTTAGGCTACCCATGTGAAAGGGTCGTTTGACTCACAAAAGGTCGCAACCGGCAGTTTGAGAACCACTGATTTCAACACTGGACGTCAAAGACGAGGATACATTTTGATCTTCCTCCTCTTCTTCTTTGCGTTCGGTTTCATATGCTCAGATCAGACCATAAGGTGGGTTGCCTCTATGAACTCACATGTCCTTCATTGTTCATTATATCTTGTTCTGCACAATTTGCTCTTGAGGTCAGATTTCTTTTCGAAGTTGTAGTTAGAGTGGGCAGGTCTGCAGAATGTGCTCAGGTGTTTGTGGTCCTGCTTCACAGGCACACTGTGGGTACTGTATAATCTTTATTTTTTTCCTATCAGGTAGTTGAGTCTGCCGTGTCCTATTTGTGGACGGAATATTGTTGTATGACGCTTTCTGTTGAGTCTGCTGATGGGGTCTTGCGGATGTTTACTGTTTTTTCTCTCCATTATTCCTTGTATTTTTTCCTTGATAAGTGTCGTGATTTCTGGTAATGACAAAGGATGGATGTGTTTTTTCTCCTTATATAGGGTTAACTGCAATCCAGGCTCGATAATTTGGGACCTTTATTTGGAAGATAGCCGAAGTTTTTGTTGGAAATAAAATAAGAAAGAAAGAAAAAAGCAGTAAACTTGCTTCTCAGAAGCAAGAAATCTGTAAGAAGTGTTTAAAACTGTTTAATTGTATTAAGTATTGAACCTATAGAAACAATGATTCCACTTCCATGGTGTCATTTTTGAGCTTGTTTGTTTAATAAGTCTGTTGGGTTGTCTTTTGATAAGATCGGACAGAACGCCACTCATCCGAATAACGGTCCCAATTATCTAGGTCAAAACCTACCCTACAGGGTCTCAATAGCTTATCTAGTATAACTTAAAAATATAGCAAGTAAAATATAACAATGAAGAAATGAACATACTTACTAATAATAGTTAGTTCTTCTTCTTCTTTGCATTCAGTTTCATGTGGTCAGATCAGACCATCAGATGGGTTGACGAAGTTATAGATAGAGTGAGCAGGTCTGCAGAATGTGCTCAGGTGTTTGTGGTTCTTCCTTCTGCTTTTCTTCTTCTCCTTCTTTAGTCCTGTTTAATGTTGAATTAAGAATCTACATCATAACACACGGGTCACTCAAAAAAGTGCTCCATCCCCATCTTCAGCAGCAAGCGAAGAGTTCCAGTTCCGATGGCACCAGTAACTGTCTGATTGTATATCCGTCTCGCCTTTCCCGTGAATGTTGAGTGTCGGCCAGATCCCCTGGTAACTCCTCGCAGCTCCATTCTTCTCAGACTGTAATGATCTACCTGTGCCTCTGCACAGTTCACTCACTCCCAAAGGGCCTTCATAACATTAACTTGTCATCAATTCACCACCAAGTGGTGCAGAACCAGCCAGTATATCTTTTCTCTACTCCTAGAATACCTCGCGGTGTCAGGGCAGGAAGAGATCTCTAGAATGGGCTCTTCTGTCTGCTTTGTGTCTACTACTTTTCAGTATCTCTGATATTTCTGCTGTACATCTTCTGCATGATCGACCTATGGCTCTGTTACTGCTGTACATATATAACTTTGCTGTCTGTGGGCCCCTGTCTGATGTCAATCTGGTTACATGGCCAAACCATTTGATTTGTTGTCTACCTATAAAGTTCAGTACTGGTTCTGTGCCAACTCTCCTCTTGATATGATAATTCCTAAGGCGATCTGTCATTGTTACACCTAGCATAGTACGCAAACATTTCATTTCTGTCTTCGCCATTTTCCTTCTGCCTTCTATGTTTGACATTGATAGAATAGCGTTGGTAAGAATATTGTGTTGAAAAGTATTTTTAAACACATTCAGTGTATAAGATAACGCCAAATTTTAAACTGAAGAAATGTGTAAAATTTATATTATCTTACACACGGAAAAACACGGTAATCTGCTGGGGCGGGGGGGGGGGAATTGAGAATTATCTTCCTCATCTTTGCGTTCACCGGCTCCAGGGGAAAGTTGTTGACTTTAGTCTTTTGTTCCAGAACCTGAGTGTTGGGTGCACATCTGTTTTACAGATCTGACTTATTTGTATGCAGATTGTTGGTTCCTTGACTCTCAGGCAGATGCACTCCTACTTCAAAGGAAGCCCCCAGTCGGTCGACTCTTACGACATGATAGCTGTGGAGGCAGTGGGTCAATCAGACAATGATGATTTGATTGGACTTTTCCTTAAATGATGAAAACTGGACTATTTCCTTGAATGATGACTTTTCTTTTTGTTTCTGTATTAAACTGTAGTGAGCTATACAATCAGACAGTGATGATGGAACAGCCAAAAGCAGACAAAAGGAACACGGAAGTTCTCCAGCTGCTTCACCCGTTGTGCAAGACTCTGATGAAGGACATGTGCAAGGAAAATGTGGCCAGGCTCGTGGCTGTACTTGGAGAGGTTGAGGGGCCTGTACTGCAAGAGATCCAGCAGTATATTTTGTTTCCCATTCAGAGTGGACTGCATGTCAAGAACATGTGAGTGAGATAACTTCTTCTTCTTCACCTCCTCCACCTCTTCCTCCTTTTTTTTTTGTCCTCCTCCTCCATATCTTCCTCCTTTTTCTTCTTCTTCTCCTCCTCTACCACCACCACCACCTCCTCTTCCTTCCTTTCTTCTTCTTTTTCTTCTTCTCCTCCTCCTCTTCCTTTGTCTTCTTCTTCTTTTCTTTATGTTCACCGGCTGTAAACTGCGGTGGAAAGTTTTGTTTGTTTATCCACCTCTGGACTTCAGACTTGTTCGAGAACCTGAGTGTTGCACACACATCCATTTTACAGATCTTGACTTATTTGTATGCATACTGTTGGTTCCTTGACTCTCAGGCAGATGCACTCTGAAATTCGAAGAGACCCCCAATTAGTTGACTCTTACGATATACTTGTTGGGGAGGCAGTGAGTCCGTTTTTAATTTCCCCACAATGGAGTCACGGAACCCACATGAGGATGTGTGAGATAACTGGCAAACCTTCTTCTTAAAGTTCATGCCATGTGGCGTGGGAAGTCATGCCTATCCCAAACCTTTGGTCTCATGTACTTTCAGTCAGTTCTAAACCTCTTCCATGCCCTGATGTAAAACTGTGAAGCATTTTCTCTTTCTAGATCTCCCTCTATGTCTCTTCCCCTCTAGTTTTTTCCCACCCTTATAACGTACTGCAATTTCTCTCCTTGTCATGGCATAATAAACAAAGTAGATTGTCTCCTTCTGATGTGAACAACCAGTTGTTTTCTTGAGTCAGTTTCTTTTCAGACATCTTTTTATCTATCCAGGGTATTATATCACTTGTCTTGAAACCACATCTCTATCTCTGTTTCTTCCACAAAAATCTTTTTCTTTATTTTTTATTTCTTTCTTTTATCATTTACCTTTTTAAGTCCCAACCAGTTATTATTTGACACCTATTTCTCCCAGGGAGTTCAGCTGAACGCTTTCTCTCCAGTGGTGGTGATGATGAAGATGATGGTGATGTAAGTGGTGGTGATGAAGATGATGATAATAGTGATGATAATGGGGATGACAGTGATGTAGGTGATGATGATAGTGATAATGATGATGGTGGTAGTGATGATGTTGATGATGGTGATGTTGATGATATGGCCGTGGTGGTGGTGGTGATGATGGTGGTGGTGGTGGTGATGATGATGATGGTGGTGATTGTGATGATGATGATGGTAGTGGTGATGATGATGATAGTGATAACTGTGACAGCAGTGATGGTGCTGATGATGATGATAGTGATAATTGTGACAGCTGTGATTGTGCTGATGGTGATGATAGTGATAATTGTGACAGCAGTGATGGTGCTGATGATGATGATAGTGATAATTGTGACAGCTGTGATGGTGATGATAGTGATAATTGTGACAGCTGTGATGGTGCTGATGGTGATGATAGTGATAATTGTGATAGCAGTGATGGTGATGATAGTGATAATTGTGACAGCTGTGATGGTGCTGATGGTGATAATTGTGACAGCAGTGATGGTGATGATAGTGATAATTGTGACAGCAATGATGGTGCTGATGATGATGATAGTGATAATTGTGACAGCTGTGATTGTGCTGATGGTGATAATTGTGACAGCAGTGATGGTGATGATAGTGATAATTGTGACAGCAGTGATGGTGCTGATGATGATGATAGTGATAATTGTGACAGCAGTGATGGTGATGATAGTGATAATTGTGACAGCTGTGATGGTGATGATAGTGATGATAGTGATAATTGTGATAATTGTGACAGCATTGATGGTGATGATAGTGATAATTGTGACAGCTGTGATGGTGCTGATGGTGATAATTGTGACAGCTGTGATGGTGCTGATGGTGATAATTGTGACAGCTGTGATGGTGCTAAAGATGATGGTGATACTGATAATGATAATAATGATAACATTGATGGTGAGGATGATGATGGTGAGGATGATGATGATGGTGTTGATGATGATGATGATGGTGTTTATGATGATGATAGTATACCACATTGTTAATTGCAGGTCCGAGTCCTTGCTGGCCTCTCTCTGTGAAGCTCTGGTCCTTGTACTCAAGAAGACGGAAGTCGTTCTCCCAGGGACATTTCTCGACATCTTTGACCCGCTGGTGTTTTCCATAACCCCAGTTCAGTCTCACAGCAGAGGTAGGTTTGATGTCCTCTTCTTTTGAGTATTCTAACTTACTTAATTACTCCTCTTGTACCTTGGGGACAGCCAAAAAGAGCAACCAAGAGGTTTTGAAAGAGGCGCGAGCCCGAAGACAACTTATCACAGACATCAGAAGGAGACAGTCATCATTTTTTGGCCATGTTATGAGAAGAGGGAAAATAGAACATGTTGTGACCACTGAAAACTCTGGAAGGAGGGATAGAGAAAGACAACGAGAGAAGATTCTTGGCAGTCTTGTTGCATGTCATGGAGGTGTGTCAGCACACGAACTGATACATGCTGCAGGAGATCGCATACGCAGGAGATCACATATTATGGAGAGGCATGATCGCCCACGCCAGTCAGCAGGGCACCTGATGATGATGATGGTACCTAGGGGTGTAGAGGTTTGCCAGAGAGATCACCAGACTTCTCTATCAGCAATTTTATTTCTGGCTTTGTTCTACTCCAATTCTCTGTCAGTTAGGGATTGTCGGATGTTGTTCTCCCAGCGCACCCTGAGTCACCCTGGAGGTCCAGTTCCCTGGTTCTAAGCCTCCTATGCCTGCCATTGTGGCCGATTTTTCTCATTTTGCATACATTTCCAAACCATTATAATTGTGACTGATCCACTCAGGTTTGTAAGGACTGGGTATCAAGATCTTGACGTATTGTCTGATTGCAGACTTTGTCCTTTCTTGTCACTTGGACCACCTTTCTCAGATATCTCATTTCTGAGGCCTGAAGCTGGCTTCTGTGAGCTGTTGTCATGGCCCATGACTCACACCTGTCTGAGTATTCTCTGACTGTAAACTCTGGCAGAAAGTTTTTGTTTTTTTCATCCATTGTTCATCCACTTCTGGACTTTGGTCTTGTTCCAGAACTTGAGTTTTTGCCTGCACATCCGTTTTACAATTCTGGCTTATTTGGATGCAGACTGTTATTTCTCGACTCGCAGACAAATGCAGTCCAGCTGTGAAGGAAGTATGTTTATGTTCCTCTGCCTCTCCTACCCTCCAGCTTTCATATTGTCACGATGTACTCCAGTTTTCTCCTTCTCATCACATTATCAAAGAAAACAGGCTGTCTCTTTCTCCGTGAGTCAGTTTCTTTCAAGACATCCTCATTACTCTTTTTTTTTAATGGGTCTAAGGGTATTCTCATCATTCATCTATAAAACCCCATCTCCGCAGCTTCCAAATTTTTCATCCTAATCACCTTAAATGAATGAGACACCACCGCACTTGGGAAACTCCCCCATGTGCTCCGTCTCTTCCTCCGTAGCCAGCGGTATACGAGAGACAAAGTTGCTGATATAGACAACTTATTTCAGGTGAACAAAAGAAGAAGAAGAAGAAGAAAATAACTCTGTAATCTTTCTCTTTCATCGATAAATAACTGTATCCTTACTTTCTCAACTATAAATCATTTACTCTCAGAACTATCAGTTACTGTGTACCTTTACTCTCTCTCTCTCTAGTGTAACTTTTTCTTCTTTCTTCTTTTGTTGTCTCACTGTTACTGGGCTGTATCCCAGTATTCTTCTTCTTTATGTTTACCAGCTGTATCACTTATTCCTCTTCCTCAACCTCTTCCTCCTACTTCTCCTTCTTCTTAGGCGTTGCGAACATGCTTCATAATGCCAGGGTGCCGGATTCGATTCCAGCTGTGGGCCTTGCGTTGGTTTCGACAGTGGTATCGAGAAGCCACAGCCCAGAAAGCAATGGCAAACTACTGAATGTAAACGCCTAGAAAAAACAGCAAAAAAAAATGCTGGAGTTGATTCTGCACAGTCCTGTAAAGGATACGCAACTAGCTTTTACAACATGCTTTTGGGTAGGCAGTAGGTCTTTTCTTGTTTTCCCTATAATAAGGCCCCTGAACCCACACGGAGATATCCCAGTATTGTGGTTTTCTCTGTCTTGCGCTTCTTGGGTGGTTTGGGTGATGTATTTGTTCATCTTGTGACTATTGTTGACAGTTTCCAACATGACAGAAGACACCAAGCTCCTGGTGGTCCAGGCGCTGATGTTGCTGCTGCAGGCATCATCAGACAGGTATGTTTACATCTGGTTCTTCTTACGGCATCTCATTACATACCCTTGCTGCCTCTACTGCCAGTCACTACATACCCTTGCTGCCTCTACTGCCAGTCACTCCATGCCCTTGCTGCCTCTATTCCAATCACTACATAACCTTGCTGCCTCTATTCCAATCACTACATACACTTGCTGCCTCTATTCCAATCACTACATACCCTTGCTGCCTCTATTCCAATCACTCCATACCCTTGCTGCCTCTACTGCCAATCACTACATAGCCTTGCTGCCTCTACTGCCAGTCACTCCATACCCTTGCTGCCTCTATTCCAATCACTACATACCCTTGCTGCCTCTATTCCAATCACTACATACCCTTGCTGCCTCTATTCCAATCACTACATACACTTGCTGCCTCTATTCCAATCACTACATACCCTTGCTGCCTCTATTCCAATCACTACATACCCTTGCTGCCTCTGTTCCAATCACTACATACACTTGCTGCCTCTATTCCAAACACTACATACCCTTGCTGCTTCTACTTCCAGTCAGTACTTACCCTTGCTCTTTCAGCTACCACTCAATACTTACCCTTGCACTCAATTCCAGTCACAAATTACCTTTAGTCACTCAACTACCAATCACTACACATCCTTGCTCTTTCAACCGCAAATCAATACTTACCCCTACTCTCAACTACCAGTCACAACTTACCCCTACTCTCTTATCTACCATTCGCTACTTATCCTTACTTTCTCAACTTTCAATTACCATTTAAATTTACTATCTTAACTATACATAATATGTAACCTTACTCTTTTGACTGCCAGTCACCTCTCATTGTTATTCTTTCAACTATCAATCATTACTTTTCCTTACCCTCTCAGTTAACAGCTCCTGCTCACCCTCATTCTCTCTGTTATCACTTACAACTTGCATCCACACCCTGTCAGCTATCAGTCACTACTGCCTTTACTCTCTCATCTTTACTCTCTCATCTTTACTGTCATCTTTACTCTCATCTTTACTCCTCATCTTTACTCCTCATCTTTACTCTCTCATCTTTACTCTCTTGTCTTTACTCTCTTATCTTTACTCTCTCACCTTTACTCTCTTGTCTTTATTCTCTCATCTTTACTCTCCCTTTACTCTCATCTTTGCTCTCCCTTTACTCTCATCTTTACTGTCTCGTCTTTACTCTCTCATCTTTACTCTCTCATCTTTACTCTCTCGTCTTTACTCTCTCGTCTTCACTCTCTCATCTCTACTCTCTTAACTTTTAATTACTTTGTGTCCTTACCATCTCAACTATCAATCACTGTGTAACCTTACTCTCCCAACTAATAATCCCTAATTACCCTCAAATTATTAACTTACCACACCTAACGAGTGCTGAGACACCTGTGTTTACCTCCCAGGGTGCTGAGTGATTTCTACAAGTTGAGCCTGCTCCCAGCAATTGGCCAGGTGATCTCTGTGCTTCTCACATTGGCCCAGACAGAGAGGTCAAGGTCCCTGCAGATATTAGCTTTAGACTGCATCCTGGTCGTGCTGCAGACAGGCACCAAATGTAAGTTTAGCCTGGGGTATGGAATGTTCTTCTTCAGCGATCTCTGGTCGTGCACTTCATCCACTTCTTCTTCAGCGATCTCTGGTCATGCAGTTCATCCCTTCTTCTTCTTCAGCGATCTCTGGTCGTGCACTTCATCCCTTCTTCTTCTTTAGGGATCTCTGGTTGTGCACTTCATCCCTTCTTCTTCTTTAGGGATCTCTGGTCATGCACTTCATCCCTTCTTCTTCTTTAGGGATCTCTGGTTGTGCACTTCATCCCTTCTTCTTCTTTAGGGATCTCTGGTTGTGCACTTCATCCCTTCTTCTTCTTTAGGGATCTCTGGTCATGCACTTCATCCCTTCTTCTTCTTTAGGGATCTCTGGTTGTGCACTTCATCCCTTCTTCTTCAGCAATCTCTGGTCATGCACTTCATCCCTTCTTCTTCTTTAGGGATCTCTGGTTGTGCACTTCATCCCTTCTTCTTCAGCAATCTCTGGTCATGCACTTCAGTGTCAGGCTTTGAAGAGGCATGCAGTGTGAGCTTTGGTATATGCTATGTAGATGCTGGTATTTATGGCCTCTGATATTCCATCTATCCATCGCTTTTGTTGTCGACCTCCTTCCCTGTTTCCATTATGTCTAAGTGACAAGGCTCTGTCTCTATTAGTAGTCAGAGTTCATTTTCTGTAACTATCAATACAATTTATCTTCTTTTTGTTTTCTTGAGCAAGATTTCATCCACTGCAAGATTTCATCCGCTGCAAGATTTCATTCACTGCAAGATTTAACCCACTGCAAGATTTCATCCACCGCAAGATTTCATCCACTGCAAGATTTCATCCACCGCAAGATTTAATCCACAGCAATATTTAATCCACCGCAAGATTTAATCCACCGCAAGATATAAACCACCGTTTAATCCACCGCAAGGTTTCATCCACCGCAAGATTTCATCAACCGCAAGATTTCATCCACTGCAAGATTGTTTGCCCTGTCGCAATTAAGGTATATTTACCAGATTGCTCCCATTCCCGCCCTGAGTGCAGAACTTGGTTAATCTGAGACTCTCAGCGGCCTTATTGTCTTGTGTCACTCGCTTGAGGTGGAGTTTAGTTTGACGGGTCTTGGGCAGGCTGCTAATTTGGCTCTTTCACACCTTCCTACTGTTCCTTTGCCCCATAATTAGAAAGCGACACTTGTAGACATCTGAAAGACCACCTGGCCTTAATCTTTTGGGAAAAAGGGGTTTTTATGGGGCAGACCAAGAAAATGTGCTGGAGGGGTTTTAAAATGAGGGCCATGGGGGGGATTAAAGAGACCCTTTTCCCAGAAACCCAAAGGGATCAAAACCTGTGAAGAGCATGAGCGCCTATTCCATTGGCAGGGCACATGTAAATGAGGGGGGGAAAGGCCTCCCATCAAATTTAAAAAAGTTTAAAAACCAGTGTGCTGCAACTCAGAAAAATGCCTTTTGACTAACTTCCCTCAACAATTCCCATCAAAATTTTCCCGCCGGGGTTTAAAAAACCCAAAGCTGTTTTTTTTACAATCATTGTGTTTAAAGCTCCAGGGGGGCCCTTTTGTCAAACTTGTTCAAACCAATTCACCAGTCAAAATTTTAAACAGCCAGAGTCCCGCGTTAAAAACCCCGCTGTTTTTTTTACAATCATTTTTTCTGCAACTCACAGGAATGTTTTTTTGTCAAACTTTTTCAACCAATTCACCAG
>CAJHNH020003487.1:12500-67775 GCA_905116865.2 Candidula unifasciata | reverse complement strand
CCACAGGAGTGGTAGTTTTGCGACGGCGTTTACTGCGTGGAGCACCCTCGCATTTCATTCTTCCGGCATGCGTTCTCAGACCATGCAACCCCGTGAAGCTTTTTCCACATGTACAGAGCCAGCCCGGACGTTGGGCGAGTATCTCAGTCCGGGGGCTAGCAAAGTCGTCACCGAGGGTATCAATCAGATTGGGCCCTTCATCCCCCCCCCCTTTCGGAGGGCCCTGGGGGCATATTTCATTGTGGTCGTACGAAATCGGAGGTATTATACTGTGTTAGGGGTGATCAACCCGGTCCACAGTCGACATCTGTCTCCAGATGTCAGTTTATCCCCCCGGCGATACCGGGGGGCCAGTCTTTCCATAGGTGTCAAAAGGACTTTCCCGATAGTCACCAGTCTTTCCTGGTAGTCTTGTGGGCTAGCCACGTACAATAAGAATAAACTCACAGGGAGCAAGTACAGCGGGGATCTACAGTCATCAGTAGAAATTATCCTCGTCGACACACGTTTCGGCCCACGATTCCTAAACGTATTCGGAGGTGGGCCCACCTGAGTTAAAAAATATAGCATCTGGTATATTCCTTGATACCCGAAGCTATACAAGCAGAAGTGCAGACGTTTTTCACCCCCATGTAAACACTTCAACGAAACATAAATAGGCATTAAAGATTATGTTTAACTGACTACAGCGCTTGATTTCAACGGGCACTTTGGCGCCGCCGTCGCTAGCAGTTTCTGACGCCGACTACAACCAGACCATCGATGTCATCTTCGCCACCTACTGGGTATTTCCGGTCAGAACCAAGGCCGTTCTGCCAGCCGATCAAAAATGTATCGCCAAAAAGATGTCAGAGGAGGGGGTAGTACGGTTTGATCCAGACAGTAAGTCTTCTCTGTATTTGTGTCTGTATTTGTGTCTGTCTTGTTTTTAATGCCGTTATAGTTTGCAGTCTACTTATTTCTTTGACTATGCCTTTGGTGTCCTGTTCGGCATGTTTGCCTGGCTGTCTTTTGTCTGGCTAAGATTTTGCGACATTTCAGGCTTCTGTCTTCATGGCTAAATGTCTGCCCTTGACTTTTTGGCGTCTGGAATCCCCTCTAACTATTTGTCTGTTCGGTTCTTTAATTTCACTGTTAAAAATAAAAATGTGCGAACAAGTAAGTACCTTTCTGAATCTATAAGGCAAGGAAGATGTCGCTTGATTAGGGACATCCAAAAAAGAAGCGAGCAGAGAATCGCCAAAGGGGCACTTCGTTGGTTTAGAAAAACCACATTTAACAACAGAAACCGTTGCTCCAAAACCACGTTTAACAAAAGGCACTGAACTGGGAAACAAGTATACTGTAGAAACGAGAACCTCCAACAGATACCCTCAATCAAATCTTGATCAGAGACGCTTCAGGTTGCAATGACCTTTGCTGCTTTCAATATTACTTGATTCTATCCTGGCTTCCAGTCTAGGGTTTCCACGTTCTAGCTAGCATCGTTATTTCATGTTACCGTGTCGCACCCCTTGGTAACCAACACAACGCTTGGTGACAAACACAACGCTTGGTAACAAACACAACCCCTGGTAACAAACACAACCCGTGGTAACAAACACAACCCGTGGTAACAAACACATCCCCTGGTAACAAACACAAGCCCTGGTAACAAACACAAGCCCAGGTAACAAACACAAGCCCTGGTAACAAACACAACCCCTGGTAATAAACACAACCTTTGGTAACAAACACAACCCCTGGTAACAAACACAACCCCTGGTAACAAACACAACCCGTGGTAACAAACACAACCCTTGATAACAAACACAACCCCTGGTAACAAACACAACCAGTGGTAACAAAAACAACCAGTGGTAACAAATACAACGTTTGGTAACAAATACAACGTTTGGTAACAAACACAACGTTTGGTAACAAACACAACGTTTGTTAACAAACACAAGCCCTGGTAACAAACACAAGCCCTGGTAACAAACACAACCCCTGGTATCAATCACAACCCTTGGTAACAATCACAACCCGTGGTAACAAACACAACCCCTTGTAACAAAGACAACCCTTGGTAACAAAGACAAGCCCTGGTAACAAACACAACCCCTGGTAACAAACACAACCCTTGGTAACAAACACAACCCCTGGTAACAAACACAAGCCCTGGTACCAAACACAACCCGTGGTAACAAACACAACTCTTAGCAACAAACACAACCCTTGGTAACAAACACAACCCTTGGTAACAAACACAACCCCTGGTAACAAACACAACCCCTGGTAACAAACACAAGCCCTGGTAACAAACACAACCCCTGGTAACAAACACAACCCTTGGTAACAAACACAACCCCTGGTAACAAACACAAGCCCTGGTACCAAACACAACCCGTGGTAACAAACACAACTCTTAGTAACAAACAGAACCCCTAGTAACAAACAGAACCCTTGATAACAAACACAACCCCTGGTAACAAACACAACCCTTGGTAACAAAAACAACTCTTGGTAACAAGCACAACCAGTGGTAACAAAAACAACCAGTGGTAACAAACACAACCTCTGGTAACAAACACAACCCCTGGTAACAAACACAAGCCTTGGTAACAAACACAAGCCTTGGTAACAAACACAAGCCTTGGTAACAAACACAAGCCCTGGTAACAAACACAAGCCCTGGTAACAAACACAAGCCCTGGTAACAAACACAAGCCCTGGTAACAAACACAACCCTTGGTAACAAACACAACCCCTGGTAACAAACGCAACCCTGGTAACAAACACAACCCCTGGTAACAAACACAACCCTTGGTAACAAGCACAACGCCTGGTAACAAACACAACCCTTAGTAACAGAAACAAGCCTTGGTAACAAGCACAAGCCTTGGTAACAAACAAAATTCTTGGTAACAAACACAACCTGTGGTAACAAACACAACCCTTGGTAACAAACACAACTTGTGGTAACAAACACAAGCCTTGGTAACAAACGCAAGTTTTGGTAACAGACATAACCCTTGGTAACAAACAACCCTTGGTAACAAACACAACCCCTGGTAACAATCGAAACCCCTGGTAACAAACACAACCCTTGGTAACAGAAACAACTCTTGGTAATAAACGCAAGTCTTGGTAACAAACAAAACCCTTGGTAACAAACAAAACCCCTGGTAACAAACACAAGCCTTGGTAACAAACACAACTCCTGGTAACAAACACAACCCCTGGTAACAAACACAAGCCTTGGTAACAAACACAAGCCGTGGTAAAAAACGCAAGTCTTGGTAACAGAAACAAGCCTTGGTAACAAACACAACCCTTTGTAACAAACACAACCCTTGGTAACAAACACAAGCCTTGGTAACAAACACAACCCTTGGTAACAAAAAACCCTTGGTAACAGAAACAAGCCTTGGTAACAAACACAACCCTTTGTAACAAACACAACCCTTGGTAACAAACACAAGCCTTGGTAACAAACACAACCCTTGGTAACAAAAAACCCTTGGTAACAAACACAACCCCTGGTAACAAACACAAGCCTAGGTATTAAACACAACCGTTTACAAACAACAACGCAGAATGGCACTCATTCCAATGTCAATTCCGCCAGTTTATTCATGCTGATCCAAGCTTTCACAGTCTTTCTGCGTGCGTACGTTCTTTCTAGACATGGCTGCTTACTTGTACAACAAACCTACCACAATTATTCAAACAACGTTTAGTACACTTTGTAACTGTACTGTACACCAATCCAGTTATTTCCCATCAGCTCCCAGTGCAACATCTGTTGATTTTCCGGTAGCTCTGTGATTTCAGTACACCAGTACAGTTTTTTGCCATCAGCCCAGACTGCAACATCCCCTCCTCATCTTCTGGTAGCTCTCTGATTCCAGTACACCGATCCAGTTATTTCCCATCAGCTCCCACTGCAACATCTGTTGATTTTCCGGTAGCTCTGTGATTTCAGTTCACCAGTACAGTTATTTCCCCTCAGCTCCCACTGCAACATCTCCTCCTGATCTTCCGGTAGCTCAATGATTCCAGTACACTAGTACAGTTATTTCACCTCAGCTCCCACTGCAACATCTCATCCTGATCTTCCGGTAGCTCAATGATTTCAGTACACTAGTACAGTTATTTCACCTCAGCTCCCACTGCAACATCTGTTAATATTCCGTTAGCTGTGTGATTCCAGTACACCAGTACAGTTATTTCCCCTCAGCTCCCACTGCAACATCTCCTCCGGATCTTCTGGTAGCTCAATAATTCCAGTACACTAGTACAGTTATTTCACCTCAGCTCCCACTGCAACATTTGGTAATCTTCCGGTAGCTCTCTGATTCAAGTACACCAGTACAGTTATTTTCCCTCAGCTCCCACTGCAACATCTCCTGGTCTTCCGGTAGCTCTCTGATTCCAGTACACCAGTACAGTTATTTCCCCTCAGCTCCCACTGCAACATCTCCTCCTGATCTTCCGGTAGCTCAATGATTCCAGTACACCAGTACAGTTATTTCCCCTCAGCTCCCACTGCAACATCTCCTGGTCTTCCGGTAGCTCTCTGATTCCAGTACACCAGTATAGTTATTTCCCCTCAGCTCCAACTGCAACATCTCCTCCTGATCTTCCGGTAGCTCAATGATTCCAGTACACAAGTACAGTTATTTCACCTCAGCTCCCACTGCAACATCTCCTCCTGATCTTCCAGTAGCTCAATGATTCCAGTACACTAGTACAGTTATTTCACCTCAGCTCCCACTGCAACATCTGCTAATCTTCCGGTAGCTCTCTGATTCCAGTACACTAGTACAGTTATTTCCCATCAGTTCCCACAGCAACATCTCCTCCTCATCTTCTGACAGGCCCCTATTACCAGATGAACCACGACGAATACGAGGAAACCATCACCGGCGAGTGCCTGAAACTCTCTGACCACCAACTGCCGGACTCTGCAACATATTCCAATCCTGAAGACATGTACAACCCTTTCAACCTCAACATGGGCCAAATGACTGTTTACCGGTGAGTTGTGACGTTTACCGGTGAGTTGTGACGTTTACCGGTGAGTTGTGACACTGTTTACCAATGAGTTGTCACGTTTACCGGTGAGTTGTGACACTGTTGACCGGTGAGTTGTGACACTGTTTACCAGTGATTTGTGACACTGTTTACTAATGAGTTGTGACGTTTACCGGTGAGCTGTGGCGTTTACCGGTGAGTTGTGACACTGTTTACCGGTAAGTTGTGACACTGTTTACCAGTGATTTGTGACACTGTTTACTAATGAGTTGTGACGCTTACCGGGGAGCTGTGACGTTTACCGGTGAATTGTGACACTGTTTACCGGTGAGTTGTGACACTGTTTAACGTTGAGTTGTGACGTTTATCGGTGAGTTGAGACACTGTTTACCAATGAGTTGTCACGTTTACCGGTGAGTTGTCGACACTGTTTACCGGTGAGTTGTGACGTTTAACGGTGAGTTGTGACACTGTTTACCGGTGAGTTGTGACACTGTTTACCGGTGAGTTGTAACACTGTTTACCGATGAGTTGTGACGTTTACCGGTGAGTTGTGACACTGTTTACCAATGAGTTGTCACTTTTCCCGGTGAGTTATGACACTGTTGACCGGTGAGTTGTGACACTGTTTACCGGTGAGTTGTGACACTGTTTACCAGTGATTTGTGACACTGTTTACTAATGAGTTGTGACGTTTACCGGTGAGCTGTGACGTTTACCGGTGAGTTGTGACACTGTTTACCGGTGAGTTGTGACACTGTTTACCGGTGAGTTGTGACACTATTTACCAATGAGTTGTGACGTTTACTGGTGAGTTGTGACGTTTACCGGTGAGTTGTGACGTTTACCGGTGAGTTGTGACACTGTTTAACGGTGAGTTGTAACACTGTTTACCAGTGATTTGTGACACTATTTACCGGTGTGTTGTGACACTGTTTACCGGTGAGTTGTGACACTGTTTACCGGTGAGTTGTAACACTGCCAGACTCTGCAACATATTCCAATCCTGAAGGGCCAAATGACTGTTTACCGGTGAGTTGTGAAGTTTACCGGTGAGTTGTGACGTTTACCGGTGAGTTGTGACACTGTTTACCGGTGAGTTGTGACACCTTTTACCAGTGAGTTGTGACACTGTTTACCGGTGAGTTGTGACACTGTTTACTGGTGAGTTGTGACGTTTACCGGTGAGTTGTGACGTTTACCTGTAAGTTGTGACGTTTAGCGGGTAGTTGTGACACTGTTTACCGGTGAGTTGTGACACTGTTTACCGGTGAGTTGTGACACTGTTTACATGTGAGTTGTGACACTGTTTACCGGTGAGTTGTGACACTGTTTACCGGTGAGTTGTGACACTTTTTACCGGTGAGTTGTGACACTGTTTACCGTTGAGTTGTGACACTGTTTACCGGTGAGTTGTGACACTGTTTACCGCTGAGTTGTGACACTATTTACCAATGAGTTGTGACGTTTACCAGCGAGTTGTGACTTTTACCGGTGAGTTGTGACACTGTTTACCTGTGAGTTGCGACACTGTTTACCGGTGATTTGTGACACTGTTTACCAATGATTTGTGACGTTTACCGGTGAGCTGTGACGTTTACCGGTGAGCTGTGACGTTTTACCGGTGAGTTGTGACACTGTTTACCGGTGAGTTGTGACAATGTTTAACGGTGAGTTGTGGCGTTTATCAGTGAGTTGTGACACTGTTTACCGGTGAGTTGTGACGTTTACCGGTGAGTTGTGACACTGTTTACCGGTGAGTTGTGACGTTTACCGGTGAGTTGTGACACTGTTTACCGGTGAGTTGTGACGTTTACCGGTGAGTTGTAACACTGTTTACCGGTGAGTTGTGACGTTTACCGGTGAATTGTGACACTGTTTACCGGTGAGTTGTGACGTTTACCTGTAAGTTGTGACGTTTAGCGGGTAGTTGTGACACTGTTTACCGGTGAGTTGTGACACTATTTACCAATGAGTTGTGACGTTTACCAGCGAGTTGTGACTTTTACCGGTGAGTTGTGACACTGTTTACCTGTGAGTTGCGACACTGTTTACCGGTGATTTGTGACACTGTTTACCAATGATTTGTGACGTTTACCGGTGAGCTGTGACGTTTACCGGTGAGCTGTGACGTTTACCGGTGAGTTGTGACACTGTTTACCGGTGAGTTGTGACAATGTTTAACGGTGAGTTGTGGCGTTTATCAGTGAGTTGTGACACTGTTTACCGGTGAGTTGTGACGTTTACCGGTGAGTTGTGACACTGTTTACCGGTGAGTTGTGACGTTTACCGGTGAGTTGTGACACTGTTTACCGGTGAGTTGTGACGTTTACCGGTGAATTGTGACACTGTTTACCGGTGAGTTGTGACGTTTACCGGTGAATTGTGACACTGTTTACCGGTGAGTTGTGACGTTTACCTGTAAGTTGTGACGTTTAGCGGGTAGTTGTGACACTGTTTACCGGTGAGTTGTGACACTGTTTACCGGTGAGTTGTGACACTGTTTACCGGTGAGTTGTGACACTGTTTACCGGTGAGTTGTGACGTTCACCTGTGAGTTGTGACACTGTTTACTGGTGAGTTGTGACACTGTTTACCGGTGAGTTGTGACGTTTACCGGTGAGTTGTGACACTGTTTACCGGTGAGTTGTGACGTTTACCGGTGAGTTGTGACACTGTTTACCGGTGAGTTGTGACGTTTACCAGTGAGTTGTGACACTGTTTACCAATGAGTTGTCACGTTTACCGGTGAGTTGTGGCACTGTTTACCGGTGAGTTGTGACACTGTTTACCGGTGAGTTGTGACACTGTTTACCAATGAGTTTTGACGTTTACCGGTGAGTTGTGACACTTACCGGTGAGTTGTGACACTGTTTAACGGTGAGTTGTGACGTTTATCGGTGAGTTGTGACACTGTTTACCGGTGAGTTGTGACGTTTACCGGTGAGTTGTGACACTGTTTACCGGTGAGTTGTGACACTATTTACCGGTGAGTTGTGACACTGTTGACCGATGAGTTGTGACACTGTTTACCGGTGAGTTGTGACACTGTTTACCGGTAAGTTGTGACAGTTTGCCGGTGAGTTGTGACACTGTTAACCGTTGAGTTGTAACACTGTTTACCGGTGAGTTGTGACGTTTACCGGTGAGCTGTGACACTGTTTACCAATGAGTTGTCACGTTTACCGGTGAGTCGTGACTCTGTTGACCGGTGAGTTGTGACACTGTTTACCGGTGAGTTGTGACTCTGTTTACCAGTGATTTGTGACACTGTTTACTAATGAGTTGTGACGTTTACCGGTGAGCTGTGACGTTTACCGGTGAGTTGTGACACTATTTACCAATGAATTGTGACGTTTACTGGTGAGTTGTGACGTTTACCGGTGAGTTGTGACGTTTACCTGTGAGCTGTGACACTGTTTAACGGTGAGTTGTAACACTGTTTACCAGTGGTTTGTGACACTGTTTACCGGTGTGTTGTGACACTGTTTACCGGTGAGTTGTGACACTGTTTACCGGTGAGTTATAACACTGTTTACCGGTGAGTTGTGACACTGTTTACAGGTGAGCTGTGAGATTGTTTTTGTTTTAAGTAATTGTTGAGTTACTGAAATCATGACTTCATCAGCTGTGCAGTTATTACACTGTTGTACGTAACGCATGCGCGCGTGCACACACACACACATACACACTATATATATATATATATATATATATATATATATATATATATATATATATATATATATATATATATATATATATATATATATATATATATATATATATATATATATATATATATATATATATATATATATATATAAAATATATTTACACACATACACACACACACACAATATATATATATATATATATATATATATATATATATATATATATATATATATATATATATATATATAGAGAGAGAGAGAGAGAGAGAGAGAGAGAGAGAGAGAGCTAAGAAATCAGTGACGCTATTTAAACAGCATGACAGACGAACTGTCATATAATGACTGGCACAGATAGATCAGATGGTCATGTAATGACTGGCACAGATAGATCAGATGTTATGTAATGACTGGCACAGATAGATCAGATGTTATGTAATGACTGGCACAGATAGATCAGATGTCATGTAATGACTGGCACAGATAGATCAGTTGTCATGTAATTACTGGCACAGATCAGATGTCATGTAATGACTGGCACAGATAGATCAGTTGTCATGTAATGACTGGCACTGATGGATCAGATGTCATGTAATGACTGGCAGTGATATATCAGATGTCATGTAATGACTGTCACAGATAAATCAGTCGTCATGTAATGACTGGCACAGATAGATCAGATGTCATGTAATGACTGGCACAGATAGATCAGATGTCATGTAATGACTGGTAAAGATAGATCAGATGTCATGTAATGACTGGCAGTGATATATCAGATGTCATGTAATGACTGGCACAGATAGATCAGTTGTCATGTAATGACTGGCACAGATCAGATGTCATGTAATGACTGGCACAGATAGATCAGTTGTCATGTAATGGCTGGTACAGATCAGATGTCATGTAATGACTGGCACAGATAGATCAGATGTCATGTAATGACTGACACAGATAGATCAGTTGTCATGTAATGACTGGCACAGATAGATCAGATGTCATGTAATGACTGGCACAGATAGATCAGATGTCATGTAATGACTGGCACAGATAGATCAGATGTCATGTAATGACTGGTACAGATAGATCAGATGTCATGTAATGACTGGCAGTGATATATCAGATGTCATGTAATGACTGGCACAGATAGATCAGTTGTCATGTAATGACTGGCACAGATCAGATGTCATGTAATGACTGGCACAGATAGATCAGTTGTCATGTAATGGCTGGTACAGATCAGATGTCATGTAATGACTAGCACAGATAGATCAGTTGTCATGTAATGACTGGCACAGATAGATCAGATGTCATGTAATGACTGGCACAGATAGATCAGTTGTCATGTAATGACTGGCACAGATAGATCAGATGTCATGTAATGACTGGCACTAATAGATCAGGTGTCATGTAATGACTGGCACAGATTGATCAGTTGTCATGTGATGACTGGCACAGATAGATCAGTTGTCATGTAATGACTGGCACAGATAGATCAGATGTCATGTAATGACTGGCACTGATAGATCAGATGTCATGTAATGACTGGCACATATCAGATGTCATGTAATGACTGGCACAGATAGATCAGATGTCATGTAATGACTGGCACTGATAGATCAGATGTCATGTAATGACTGGCACAGATAGATCAGATGTCATGTAATGACTGGCACTGACGGAACAACTGGCATCTCATGACCGGCACTAACAGACAGAAAAAAGCTCCCCCAATCACTACAACTTTCCTCTGTGCCCATGAGATTCCCTCAGAGCTAACATAAAGGTAAGTTCTAACAGGCGCTCTTTATTTAAGGTCACATGTACAGTACTAACAGGCGCTCGTTATTTAACAAGCACTAGCAACAACAGTTCTAAGACAAAGAGAGTCACTTAACAAACACTGGCAACAACAGTTATAAGACAAAGAGAGTCACTTAACAAACACTGGCATCAACAGTTCTAAGACAAAGAGAGTCACTTACAAACACTGGCATCAACAGTTATAAGACAAAGAGAATTACTTAACAAACACTGGCATTAATAGTTATAAGACAAAGAGAGTCACTTAACAGACACTGGCATCAACAGTAATAAGACAAAGAGAGTCACTTACAAACACTGGCATCAATAGTTATAAGACACAGAGAGTAACTTACAAACACTGGCATCAACAGTTATAAGACAAAGAGAGTAACTTATAAACACTGGCATCAACAGTTATAAGACAAACAGAGTCACTTACAAACACTGGCATCAACAGTTATAAGACAAAGAGAGTAACTTATAAACACTGGCATCAACAGTTATAAGTAGGGCTGTACCGAATAGTGATTTTCACTATTCGGCCAAATACGAATAGCTAGACCAACTATTCGGCCGAATACGAATACGAATACGAATAGTGAATCATCATCATCATGTGCTTTGCCGGCTGGCATGGGCGATTATGCCTCGCCACAATCTGCGATCTCCTGCAGCACGTATTAGTTCGTGTGCTGACACACCTCCATGAAAAACCTTCGTTTCATGTTGTCAGCATTAGGCCAGCTTTTTGCCTCACTGAAGGTATTTTCAGCTGTACTAAACAGGAAAATACGACAAATACAGAGAGTCAAAATGAAAACCCGCAAGGCGAAATATCAAAAACAAAAATAACGCCGACGAAGAAAAGAATGCCGTCATTACAAGTCGCCCAGCCCCCCGCGAGCTCACGAAACCAGACGCCGGGTGGCCAACGCCAGAAGATCAAACAACAAAGACAATCAAGAAACCGAACGTCGATCAAAACATTCAGCCGCTGCCGTTTCCACGAGACGACGAAAGAACAGATACGACACCCATAAATGATGACGAACTCCCGTTACTTCAAAGAATCAACGAAGAGGATACTCCACTCAAAGAAATCAAGCCGACAACACTAGAACACTTGCTTTCTGCCCCTCTTACATTTTTAAGTGTTGCATTTTGTTTCTACAGCAACACACCTAAAAACACTATACTCGCAACACATGCAAGATGGAAATAAAGGGGCACTTGGTACGCTCGTAGGTGGTGCACAAAGATAACGCTTCACAGTATAAACCAAGGTGGGAAGTCTTGATGTTTTTTTTTCCCACCAGTCCAGAAACGGTTGTGAGGTAACCACTATTCGTATTCGGCCCAACCACAACTATTCGGCCGAATACCGAATAGTTATTGGGTCCACTATTTGGCCCAGAAGCGAATACGAAGCGAATATTCGGTACAGCCCTAGTTATAAGACAAAGAGAGTCACTAAGCGGTACTACAATTGGGAAGACGGAATGGGAAAACGAGGACTGCCAAGAGAAACCCTATGATGGAAATCGTTGAGAGAGGTGCTAGACTGTATTCCATCCGTGATATCGACAGGACTGCAGAGGACAGAACAGAAGAGGACTCCTAGCCCGATGTGACATAAAATGGCTCAACACAGGGATGAATATGGCGAAAGAGTGTTTTTAGAAAAGTGACATAATTATGATTGACTGTTGACACTTGTACAGTAAGACGAACAGACACTGACTGCTCTATATTTTCTCTGTTTAGGTTACGGCTGAAGTTGTCCTGCTCACATGCAAACAATGTGACAGAAGAAAATGCAAAATGTGCGTCTGTCCTACCATACAATCAGCAGAGGTGGGCGGCTTACATGGGCTCCAATGGCGACAGTCACTGGTCGCCTCCATCTTTGTAAACCACGTGATGTCATGGTCTATGTTGTCTCCGTATTCATCTATGTTCATCTGTGACGCATTTAATTTCTTCATTATTGTGGCATCTTTCAAGCTATGTGACCCCGTCATCAGGTTGTTGTTAATAGAAGGTCTTTATAAAGCGTTGTGCATCTCGCGTCAGGTTTCACCAGAGCTGCCGTCTCATCTTTGGCCGACATATTGCATTAATAGTGTGTGTTTCTTTCTGTACTTGCTAATTCACGTGAGCACCCAAACACTCGCGCGACATAAGGGATCCATCCAGTTGTTTCCAGTACGACATAAGGGATCCATCCAGTTGTTTCCAGTACGACATAAGGGATCCATCCAGTTGTTTCCAGTACGACATAAGGGATCCATCCAGTTGTTTCCAGTACGACATAAGGGATCCATCCAGTTGTTTCCAGTACGACATAAGGGATCCATCCAGTTGTTTCCAGTACGACATAAGGGATCCATCCAGTTGTTTCCAGTACGACATAAGGGATCCATCCAGTTGTTTCCAGTACGACATAAGGGATCCATCCAGTTGTTTCCAGTACGACATAAGGGATCCATCCAGTTGTTTCCAGTACTTCGACCTGGAGGTAAAAATGAAGAACTGGTCATCTCTGCATAGCAAGCCTACTGCCACGTGACCGAGTTGATTAAAGTCGGCCCTATTGGACCAGTTATCCATGATGTTCTACGTTCGGTGTGGGACATTTTGTGCATGTTTGTGTTCTTTTGGGTGACTGCCTGGTTGGCTCAAGAGAAAAACGGACACATGTGAAGATGAAAATTAAAACAACTTTAAGAAATAGACAGGACAATGGATGGAACTGAGACATCTATAAATGGGGACAGGTTTGACTTGCATTGTCACGGGAACAAGGGTGGCGAAATGGCGAGACGCCTGTCTTCCCAGCCAGATAGTTTTGGGTTTCAAACCTCACCGGGCATATTTCTTTAAAATAATTGATCTATGGTTGCGTAGTCGACTAAGACTAGACAGGACACTAAGAAATATGCTTAGAAATAAAGGCAATTGACGTTATCGTTATATACTCTAAGCCAATCGATCTGATACAAAAATGGGTGGGGTATCATGCGTCTTCAGATGGTTCGGCCCTGTGTCACGACTGGCACAAGAACGTGCCCCATAGAGAGCCCTGTTACTTGATACAACGGTCGCTCCCGCAACTGATGGATAGATGTGATATCCGCAGCCGTGAATACCAGCCTCCAGGTAGTACAGACAAAAGCCATCACGAGATGCCACTTCTAAACTTGACGCTGAAAGGCAGAATATTTTTTACAGAAAACAAGATGAAAGACCAAATGCCTGATGGGTAAAAAGCCTGACACGAATTCTTGATTATGCTGCCGTAGTGCCAGGTTAGGGTACAGAGAGGACGTCGGGATACACATAGCCTGACGCGACCCTTGAGCTTGTTACCCAACTGATACTGTAGGATACACATGGCCTGACGCGACCCTTGAGCTTGTTACCCAACTGATACTGTAGAATACACATGGCCTGACGCGACCCTTGAGCTTGTTACCCAACTGATACTGTAGGATACACAAACGACCAATTCAAGTTCACGGAAAAACTCAAGGAAAGATAACCAATCCACACTTCATTGACAACGTTCGATTCGAAATATTTGATTGAAAATAATTCTTCCATTTCAGTTTTTCTTATGTTGATTTCGTCATATTTGTATGCATTTTGTTACCTAAGATGACTGCCCAGACAGCAGATTCCAGAATAATATATACACCCTGTCGTTTGATATGTCTGGTTGCTACTGATTTTTTTTAAATAGAATACATGCGAGCTACTGTTTTTTCTATGTACATAAATACTGTCTGTGTGTACATAAATACTGTCTGTGTGTACATTGTTGTTGTTGTGTGTACATAAACACTGTCTATGGACACAGAAGGGTAGCTAGGGGTAAAGATCTACAGAGGGATGACCATGGGTAGCTAGGTGAAGATCTACAGAGGGATGACCATGGGTAGCTGGTAAAGAATCTAAAGAGGATGACATCGGTAGCTGGGTAAAGATCTACAGAGGGATGACCCATGGGTAGCTAAGTGAAGATCTACAGAGGGATGACCATGGGTAGCTGTGTTGAAAATGACCTACTAGAGGGTCTACAGAGGGGATGACCATGGGGTAGCTAGGTGAAGATCTACAGAGGGATGACCATGGGTAGCTAGGTGAAGATATACAGAGGGATGACCATGGGTAGCTAGGTGAAGATCTACAGAGGGATAACCATGGGTAGCTGGGTAAAGATCTACAGAGGGATGACCACGGGTAGCTGGTTGAAGACCTACAGAGGGATGACCATGGGTAGCTAGTTGAAGATTTATAGAGGGATGACCACGGGTAGCTGGTTGAAGACCTACAGAGGGATGACCATGGGTAGCTAGTTGAAGACCTACAGAGGGATGACCATGGGTAGCTGGGTAAAGATCTACAGAGGGATGACCATGGATAGCTGAGTAAAGATCTACAGAGGGATGACCATGGGTAGCTAGGTGAAGACCTACAGAGGGATAACCATGGGTAGCTAGTTGAAGATCTATAGAGGGATGACCATGGGTAGCTAGGTAAAGATCTACAGAGGGATGACCATGGGTAGCTAGATAAAGATCTACAGAGGGATGAAAATGGGTAGCTAGGTAAAGATCTACAGAGGGATGACCATGGGTAGCTAGGTAAAGATCTACAGAGGGATGACCATGGGTAGCTAGTTAAAGATCTACAGAGGGATGACCATGGGTAGCTGGTTGAAGACCTACAGAGGGATGACCATGGGTAGCTAGTTAAAGATCTACAGAGGGATGACCATGGGTAGCTGGTTAAAGATCTACAGAGGGATGACCATGGGTAGCTGGTTGAAGACCTACAAAGGGATGACCATGTGTAGCTAGTTGAAGACCTACAGAGGGATGACCATGGGTAGATAGTTGAAGATCTACAGAAGGATGACCATGGGTAGCTAGTTGAAGACCTACAGAGGGATGACCATGTGTAGCTAGGTGAAGATCTACAGAGGGATCACCATGGGTAGCTGGGTAAAGATCTAAAGAGGGATTACCATGGGTGGCTGGGTGAAGATCTACAGAGGAATGACCATGGGTAGCTGGGTGAAGATCTACAGAGGCATGACCATGAATAGCTGGGTAAAGACCTGCAGTGGGATGACCATGGGTAGATGGGTGAAGATCTACAGAAGGATGACCATGGGTAGCTGGGTGAAGATTTACAGAGGGATGACCATGGGTAGCTGGGTAAAGATCTACAGAGGGATGACCATGGGTAGCTAGGTAAAGATCTACAGAGGGATGACCATGGGTAGCTAGGTAAAGATCTACAGAGGGATGAGCATGGGTAGCTGGGTAAAGATCTACAGAGGGATGACCATGGCTAGCAGGGTAAAGATCTACAGAGGTATGACCATGGGTAGCTAGGTGAAGATCTACAGAGGGATGACCATGGGTAGCTAGGTGAAGATCTACAGAGGGATGACCATGGGTAGCTAGTTGAAGATCTATAGAGGGATGACCATGGCTAGCTAAGTGAAGATCTACAGAGGGATGACCATGGGTAGCTGGGTAAAGATCTACAGAGGGATGACTATGGCTAGCTGGTTAAAAACCTACAGAGGGATGACCATGGGTAGCTAGGTGAAGATCTACAGAGGGATGACCATGGGTAGCTAGGTGAAGATCTACAGAGGGATGACCATGGGTAGCTAGGTGAAGATCTACAGAAGGATGACCATGGGTAGCTGGGTAAAGATCTACAGAGGGATGACCACGGGTGGCTGGTTGAAGACCTACAGAGGGATGACCATGGGTAGCTAGTTGAAGATCTATAGAGGGATGACCACGGGTAGCTGGTTGAAGACCTACAGAGGGATGACCATGGGTAGCTAGTTGAAGACCTACAGAGGGATGACCATGGGTAGCTGGGTAAAGATCTACAGAGGGATGACCATGGATAGCTGAGTAAAGATCTACAGAGGGATGACCATGGGTAGCTAGTTGAAGACCTACAGAGGGATAACCATGGGTAGCTAGTTGAAGATCTATTGAGGGATGACCATGGGTAGCTAGGTAAAGATCTACAGAGGGATGACCATGGGTAGCTAGATAAAGATCTACAGAGGGATGAAAATGGGTAGCTAGGTAAAGATCTACAGAGGGATGACCATGGGTAGCTGGTTAAAGATCTACAGAGGGATGACCATGGGTAGCTGGTTGAAGACCTACAGAGGGATGACCATGTGTAGCTAGTTGAAGACCTACAGAGGGATGACCATGGGTAGATAGTTGAAGATCTACAGAAGGAAGACCATGGGTAGCTAGTTGAAGACCTACAGAGGGATGACCATGTGTAGCTAGGTGAAGATCTACAGAGGGATCACCATTGGTAGCTGGGTAAAGATCTAAAGAGGGATTACCATGGGTGGCTGGGTGAAGATCTACAGAGGAATGACCATGGGTAGCTGGGTGAAGATCTACAGAGGCATGACCATGAATAGCTGGGTAAAGACCTGCAGTGGGATGACCATGGGTAGATGGGTGAAGATCTACAGAAGGATGACCATGGGTAGCTGGGTGAAGATTTACAGAGGGATGACCATGGGTAGCTGGGTAAAGATCTACAGAGGGATGACCATGGGTAGCTAGGTAAAGATCTACAGAGGGATGACCATGGGTAGCTAGGTAAAGATTTACAGAGGGATGACCATGGGTAGCTGGGTAAAGATCTACAGAGGGATGACCATGGCTAGCTGGGTAAAGATCTACAGAGGGATGACCATGGGTAGCTAGGTGAAGATCTACAGAGGGATGACCATGGGTAGCTAGGTGAAGATCTACAGAGGGATGACCATGGGTAGCTAGTTGAAGATCTATAGAGGGATGACCATGGCTAGCTAAGTGAAGATCTACAGAGGGATGACCATGGGTAGCTGGGTAAAGATCTACAGAGGGATGACTATGGCTAGCTGGTTGAAAACCTACAGAGGGATGACCATGGGTAGCTAGGTGAAGATCTACAGAGGGATGACCATGGGTAGCTAGGTGAAGATCTACAGAGGGATGACCATGGGTAGCTAGGTGAAGATCTACAGAAGGATGACCATGGGTAGCTGGGTAAAGATCTACAGAGGGATGACCACGGGTGGCTGGTTGAAGACCTACAGAGGAATAACCATGGGTAGCTAGTTGAAGATCTATAGAGGGATGACCACGGGTAGCTGGTTGAAGACCTACAGAGGGATGACCATGGGTAGCTAGTTGAAGACCTACAGAGGGATGACCATGGGTAGCTGGGTAAAGATCTACAGAGGGATGACCATGGATAGCTGGGTAAAGATCTACAGAGGGATGATCATGGGGAGCTAGTTGAAGACCTACAGAGGGATGACCATGGGTAGCTAGTTGAAGATCTATAGAGGGATGACCATGGGTAGCTAGGTAAAGATCTACAGAGGGATGACCATGGGTAGCTAGGTAAAGATCTACAGAGGGATGACCATGGGTAGCTAGGTAAAGATCTACAGAGGGATGACCACGGGTAGCTAGGTAAAGATCTACAGAGGGATGACCATGGTTAGCTAGTTAAAGATCTACAGAGGGATGACCATGGGTAGCTGGTTGAAGACCTACAGATGGATGACCATGGGTAGCTAGGTAAAGATCTACAGAGGGATGACCATGGGTAGCTAGTTGAAGACCTACAGAGGGATGACCATGGGTAGCTAGTTGAAGATCTACAGAAGGATGACCATGGGTAGCTAGTTGAAGACCTACAGAGGGATGACCATGTGTAGCTAGGTGAAGATCTACAGAGGGATCACCATGGGTAGCTGGGTAAAGATCTACAGAGGGATTACCATGGGTGGCTGGGTAAAGATCTACAGAGGAATGACCATGGGTAGCTGGGTGAAGATCTACAGAGGGATGACCATGAATAGCTGGGTAAAGACCTGCAGTGGGATGACCATGGGTAGATGGGTGAAGATCTACAGAAGGATGACCATGGGTAGCTGGGTGAAGATTTACAGAGGGATCACCATGGGTAGCTGGGTAAAGATCTACAGAGGGATTACCATGGGTGGCTGGGTAAAGATCTACAGAGGAATGACCATGGGTAGCTGGGTGAAGATCTACAGAGGGATGACCATGAATAGCTGGGTAAAGACCTGCAGTGGGATGACCATGGGTAGATGGGTGAAGATCTACAGAAGGATGACCATGGGTAGCTGTGTGAAGATTTACAGAGGGATGACCATGGGTAGCTGGGTAAAGATCTACAGAGGGATGACCATCGGTAGCTAGGTAAAGATCTACAGAGGGATGACCATGGGTAGCTAGGTAAAGATCTACAGAGGGATGACCATGGGTAGCTAGGTAAAGATCTACAGAGGGATGACGATGGGTAGCTAGTTGAAGATCTACAGAGGGATGACCATGGGTAGCTAGGTGAAGATCTACAGAAGGATGACCATGGGTAGCTAGGTGAAGATCTACAGAGGGATGACCATGGGTAGCTAGTTGAAGATCTACAGAGGGATGACCATGGGTAGCTAGGTGAAGATCTACAGAGGGATGACCATGGGTAGCTGGGTAAAGATCTACAGAGGGATGACCATGGGTAGCTAGGTGAAGATCTACAGAGGGATGACCATGGGTAGCTAGTTGAAGATCTACAGAGGGGTGACCATGGGTAGCTAAGTAAAGATCTACAGAGGGATGACCATGGGTAGCTGATAAAAGATCTACAGAGGGGTGACCATGGGTAGCTGATTAAAGATCTACAGAGGGATAACCATGGATAGCTAGTTGAAGATCTACAGAGGGATGACCATGGGTAGCTAAGTGAAGATCTACAGAGGGATGACCATGGGTAGCTAAGTGAAGATCTACAGAGGGATAACCATGGGTAGCTGGGTAAAGATCTACAGAGGGATGACCATAGGTAGCTAGTTAAAGATCTACAGAGGGATGACCATTTGTAGCTGGGTAAAGATCTACAGAGGGATGACCATGGGTAGCTGGGTAAAGATCTACAGAGGGATGACCATGGGTAGCTAGGTAAAGATCTACAGAGGGATGACCATGGGTAGCTGGGTAAAGATCTAAAGAGGGATGACCATGGGTAGCTGTGTAAAGATCTACAGGATGACCATGGGTAGCTGGGTAAAGATCTACAGAGGGATGACCATGGGTAGCTGGGTAAAGATCTACAGAGGGATGACCATGGGTAGCTGGGTAAAGATCTACAGAGGGATGACCATGGGTAGCTGGGTAAAGATCTACAGAGGGATGACCATTGGTCGATGGGTGAAGATCTACAGAGGGATAACCAAAACACGAATTAGAATATCAGACACGTGGTTTACAAAAATGCGCCAAATTACTGGCTCTTCGAAAATGAGCAATCCGTCTGTTCTGAAAGAGATAAAGGCTATGAGACAATTGATCAATCAATCCTCATCGCACCTAAAGGCACATAAGGCAGAGACAAATTGTCGCCACCCAATTTGATATTGAGTTAATTCTCTTTCTCCAGTTTTGTCCTTCGCGTAGCCTTGAGTTAAGCCCCATAGGTTCGCCTCCAAGTATCTCTGTGCCTGCCTCTTCCCCACTGTCCCTGCGGACCCCAAGACAACTGATCCCAAATGCGTCCGTGCGTCTGTTCACGCGCATGTGTGATGTTTGTTGTTATTGTTGCTAATATTACCTCCACACCTCTGTCTGTGACTCATGTCTCAACATTAGCCTGAAGGCAGTCGGTTCAAATCCGCTGCAGCTGGATTATTTGGACAAACAATCTTGGCTTCCTGTGAAACCCAGTCCTAAACGAGTTCTGGGAGGTAAAGGCGGCCGGCGTGATGGTTAAAACATCACCGACCTTACACTGACTGGTCTCTATAAGATAGGTCTAGCCCTATATACCCATACGCCTAAAAGGCGTGGGAAAGCGTCCGTTACTTTTATATTACTTATATATTCATGTCTATTTGATGCTTTGTTTCATGTCTTTTCAGATGCAATGCAAATGATTATTGACATTGTCCATGCTTTATATAATTGTATCAATGACCAAATCGTCAACTATTTTCCTTATCGAAAAGGGAGACAATTCACAGCAGACACTCATTGCTTCAAGTAACCTTGAAATGTACAGTGCTTGGGGTGTGTGTGTGTGTGTGTGTGTGTGTGTGTGTGTGTGTGTGTGTGTGTGAGCGTGCGTGCGTTGCTTCTACCCGATATGATAAAATGATGTACATTATATATATATATGTGTGTGTGTGGGTGTGTGTGTGTGTGTGAGTGTGTGTGTGGGTGTGTGTGTGTGTGTGTGCGTGCGTGCGTGTGTGAGCGTGCGTGCGTTGCTTCTACCCGACATGATAAAATGATGTACATTATATATATATGTGTGAGTGTGTGGGTGTGTGTGTGAATACACGTGTCTTTACATGTATGTCAGTATGTGCGCGTGCATGAGGATGGGTAGACCAGGTGTGTAGTTCCCCGAACTAATTCTAGGTTCCCCTCAAAACTGACTATACATTCCCTCAACAGCTGACTATACATTCCCTCAACAGCTGACTATACATTCCCTCAACAGCTGACTATACATTCCCTCAACAGCTGACTATACATTCCCTCAACAGCTGACTATACATTCCCTCAACAGCTGACTATACATTCCCTCAACAGCTGACTATACATTCCCTCAACAGCTGACTATACATTCCCTCAACAGCTGACTATACATTCCCTCAACAGCTGACTATACATTCCCTCAACAGCTGACTATACATTCGCTCAACAGCTGACTATACATTACCTCAACAGCTGACTATACATTACCTCAACAGCTGACTATACATTACCTCAACAGCTGACTATACATTACCTCAACAGCTGACTATACATTACCTCAACAGCTGACTATACATTATCTCGACAGCTGACTATACATTACCTCGACAGCTGACTATACATAACCTCGACAGCTGACTATACATTACCTCGACAGCTGACTATACATTATCTCGACAGCTGACTATACATTATCTCAACAGCTGACTATACATTACCTCAACAGCTGACTATACATTACCTCGACAGCTGACTACACATAATCTCGACAGCTGACTATACATTATCTCGACAGCTGACTATACATTATCTCGACAGCTGACTATACATTACCTCAACAGCTGACTATACATTATCTCAACAGCTGACTATACATTACCTCAACAGCTGACTATACATTACCTCAACAGCTGATTATAAATTACCTCAACAGCTAACTATAAATTACCTCAACAGCTGACTATACATTATCTCAACAGCTGACTATACATTATCTCAACAGCTGACTATACATTATCTCAACAGCTGACTATACATTCCCGCAACAAACTGACCCCCTCCCCTCCCTTTTTTTTTACAACTGACTAGACATCCCTCCTTTCCCCACATCCCTCCTTGCCCCCACATCCATCCTTCCCCAACATCCCTCCTTCCCCCACATCCCTCCTTCCCCCACATCCCTCCTTCCCCCACATCCTTCCTTCCCCCACATCCCTCCTTCCCCCACCCCCCACAAAAACAAAAACAAACTACTTTATATTTCCCAAGAAACTGACCATGCAGTTCCCCACAATCTACGTTCTTCATCAACTGGCTCGACATGACATATTACCTTTGCCATCGTTGTTGTTGTTGTTGTTTTTGTTAGTCTAGAAAGATATGTTGTCTGCTTTGGCAGTTATTTATGGCAATTGTAATCTTCAATAATGCAGACAAAAATGAATTATTATAATTGTTGAATATAATGTCGACACAACTAAGGTGGATAAGAGTAGCGACTCGCGTAGAACGTATATCAACAAGTGACCACAAACTGCGACAAGAAAGCTCAACGTACAAAAGGAAAAGGGTCAAGTGATGTTTTGTTTCGCAATAACATTTCCTATCTGCATTTCTAAAAATAATTTCTGTTCTCTGTGACTTTTCAGGTTGCTAGCGTTGTTAATAAATTGCCGAAAACGGGTTGCATGTGTAGGGGTCTTTTACCTTCCCACGTTCAGTTCACTTCATACTGGTATGTCCATTTCTGTTTGGTAAATCGTCAAGTCGCAGTTTGTATTGTCTATAGTGAACATAACATGCGTGCTTATGAAGTTTACATTTCATGATTATGTTCAGCTTATAGATTTTATGGCAACTTCACATTTAGTACATTGACTTCATGGCAACTTTTACGTTTATATCAACATGCACACATTTTGTAAGATAACTTAGTACTACATGCCCAAAGATTGGGAGATAACTTAGTTCTACATGCACAAAGATTGGGAGATAACTTAGTACTACATGCACAAAGATTGGGAGATAACTTAGTACTACGTGCACAAAGATTGGGAGATAACTTAGTTCTACATGCACACATTTTGTAAGATAACTTAGTACTACATGCACAAAGATTGGGAGATAACTTAGTTCTACATGCACAAAGATTGGGAGATAACTTAGTTCTACATGCACAAAGATTGTGAGATAACTTAGTTCTACATGCACAAAGATTGTAAGATAACTTAGTTCTACGTGCACAAAGATTGTGAGATAACTTAGTTCTACATGCACAAAGATTGTGAGATAACTTAGTTCTACATGCACAAAGATTGGGAGATAACTTAGTACTACATGCACAAAGATTGGGAGATAACTTAGTACTACATGCACAAAGATTGGGAGATAACTTAGTTCTACATGCACAAAGATTGGGAGATAACTTAGTACTACATGCACAAAGATTGTGAGATAACTTAGTTCTACGTGCACAAAGATTGTGAGATAACTTAGTTCTACGTGCACAAAGATTGTGAGATAACTTAGTTCTACATGCACAAAGATTGGGAGATAACTTAGTTCTACATGCACAAAGATTGGGAGATAACTTAGTTCTACATGCACAAAGATTGTGAGATAACTTAGTTCTACATGCACAAAGATTGGGAGATAACTTAGTTCTACATGCACAAAGATTGGGAGATAACTTAGTTCTACATGCACAAAGATTGGGAGATAACTTAGTTCTACATGCACAAAGATTGGGAGATAACTTAGTACTACATGCACAAAGATTGTGAGATAACTTAGTTTTACATGCACACAGATTGTTAGATAGCTTAGTTCGTCATGCTACACGAGAACTCATTGCTACACGAGACTTTCACGATTGCTTCACTGCCCCCCCCCCACCCCCACCCCCCCCCCCCCCCCCCCCCCCCCCCCCCCCCCCCCACACGAGAACTCACTGCCCCCGCCCCCCTCGAGAAATCACTGCTGAATGAGAAATCACTTCTACATGATGAATCATTTCTATATGAGAAATCAGTAAGGCATGAGAAATCATTGACACACGAAAAATCATTGCATCATGTGTTCATTTCAACGAGGAGATATTTTAAAGCCGCAAAGAAATGTGCTGACTATACATTACATCAGAAACAAATAATCTAACTCCAGTTTAGTTGTTATTTCAGTTGTCATCGTGATCTCATATTTGACTTAAAGCGAAACATTTAAAGGCTGATGATTCGCGTCTGTAGAATGTAAATATACAGAAGAGCGGGTGGTATGTCTGTCTTTGGAAACAACAATCGGATGTTACAGAAAGACTTGGAATGAAGATAGTGTCGCTGAAGGGATGAAGATAGTGTTGCTGAAGGGATGAAGATAGTGTTGCTGAAGGGATGAAGATAGTGTTGCTAAAGGAATGAAGATAGTGTTGCTGAAGGGATGAAGATAGTGTTGCTAAAGGGATGAAGGTAGTGTTGCTAAAGGGATCAAGATGGTGTTGCTAAAGAAATGAAGATAGTGTTGCTGAAGGGATCAAGATAGTGTTGCTAAAGGGATGAAGATAGTGTTGCTGAAGGGATGAAGGTAGTGTTGTTAAAGGGATGAAGATGGTGTTGCTGAAGGGATGAAGATAGTGTTGCTAAATGGATGAAGATAGTGTTGCTGAAGGACACAGACAGACTAATGAAATAGTTCGGCAATTTTAAAAGACACAACAGTTGTATCAAAATCATACAGGGAAAGAGAGCAAGATGTAGACACCGATAAAAGTGGAAGGCTAACACCGAGAGATGGATGAACAGCAGTCACAGTTAGCCTAACCAGGACGATAGACACTGAGCGAGATCCAGCAAATTCAAACATAACTGCGCAGATGGCACCTCATTCAGTGAGCGATATAGCAAATATTTGCTATTACCTTTTGTAGTCGTCAATTTATACCTTTATTTATATCGGGAACACATTCCCTACTTATTTATTGGCATAGTCTTATTGAAGATTGGTCGAGTAGGGCCAAAGGTCAGGGTCAACGTTTAGTCATTGACCTCTTGTACCAGTTTGGCTGTCGAGAGTTCTGTGGCCAGCTCGAGCTAAGACACCTCCTACAGTTTCAGAGTTTATGTGATGTTATTGGGGAGCCGCAGGCGCTTACTTTACCACACATGTTAGTTTTTTCTTCAAAAAACCTTGTTCCCTTGTGGACCCAGCCTGAAATGGGTAGCAGGTATAAAGGCATGAGAAGTCCAGGCGGGCAGTGTGCTGTTGATTGACACCCATTTCTGATAGGTTTATAAAATAGGGGGCTGGCCCTATATGCCCAGTAGGCCTAAAGGTGTGGACAAGGGTCCTTTACTTCAGTGATGTTATCTTTCCTCTCTACTCTTGGTCTACCTCAGTGATGTTATCTTTCCTCTCTACTCTTGGTCTACCTCAGTGATGTTATCTTTCCACTCTACTCTTGGTCTACCTCAGTGATGTTATCTTTCCTCTCTACTCTTGGTTTACCTCAGTGATGTTATCTTTCCTCTATACTCTTGGTCTACCTCAGTGATGTTATCTTTCCTCTCTACTCTTGGTCTACCTCAGTGATGTTATCTTTCCTCTCTACTCTTGGTCTACCTCGGTGATGTTATCTTTCCGCTCTACTCTTGGTCTACCTCAGTGATGTTATCTTTCCTCCCTACTCTTGGTCTACCTCAGTGATGTTATCTTTCCGCTTTACTCTTGGTCTACCTCAGTGATGTTATCTTTCCTCTCTACTCTTGGTCTACCTCAGTGATGTTATCTTTCCTCTCTACTCTTGGTCTACCTCAGTGATGTTATCTTTCCTCTCTACTCTTGGTCTACCTCAGTGATGTTATCTTTCCTCTCTACTCTTGGTCTACCTCAGTGATGTTATCTTTCCTGTCTACTCTTGGTTTACCTCAGTGATGTTATCTTTCCACTCTACTCTTGGTCTACCTCAGTGATGTTATCTTTCCTCTCTACTCTTGGTCTACCTCAGTGATGTTATCTTTCCTCTCTACTCTTGGTCTACCTTAGTGATGTTATCTTTCCTCTGTACTCTTGGTCTACCTCAGTGATGTTATCTTTCCACTCTACTCTTGGTCTACCTCAGTGATGTTATCTTTCCTCTCTACTCTTGGTCTACCTCAGTGATGTTATCTTTCAACTCTACTCTTGGTCTACCTCAGTGATGTTATCTTTCCTTGTACTCTTGGTCTACCTCAGTGATGTTATCTTTCCACTCTACTTTTGGTCTACCTCAGTGATGTTATCTTTCCACTCTACTCTTGGTCTACCTCAGACTTATGTCGCTGTCTTCTTTTGCTGCACTCCTGGGTACTGGCCGGCTGCACAAGACATCCTCTATAAGACGGCAAACCATCTGAGTTTCTGTACTTGAACAGTTTGCTCCCTCCTCTTCCCCCACCTCCCCTTTTAACTCCCTTTTTCTTAAACCCACCATCTTTCAGCAATGCTTTCTTGTGTAGATTAGTTTTATTTCCAAATGTACTGCCGAAGAACTAACTAAGTTGCTAAGATGTTGTGTGCTTATGTATCCTGAAGTCAATGTTTGTGGTTTCTTGTGCTTGACACAGGATTCATTTATTGTCATCATTTGATTATTTATGTTTTGTGATGGCGCTGGTGAAAATAAATATACTATATACATATATATATCTAAATACACACAACTATTTATTGAGTCATCGACGTGTCAATTTGTGTAGTTATTTATGACTCTGTTAATCATGAACATCTAATGCCCGAACAGACAGAATACCCACAGACAGATGTATTCACAAGGAATCAGTATAGGTGGAATAAACAAATGTATACACTCGGAAGATTGCTGACCGTTTGGAGACACATGTATACAATCAAGAGATAAGTACAGGCAGTTTGGAGAGACATGTATACAATCAAGAGATTAGTACAGACCGTTTGGAGACACATGTATACAATCAAGAGATGAGTACAGGCAGTTTTCAGAGACATGTTTACAATCGAGAGATGACTACAGACAGTTTTCAGAGACATGTTTACAATCGAGAGATGCGTACAGGCAGTTTTCAGAGACATGTTTACAATCGAGAGATGACTACAGACAGTTCTCAGAGACATGTGTACAATCAAGAGATGAGTACAGACACTTTGGAGAGACATTATACAATAATCAGATGAGTACAGGCAGTTTGGAAAGACATTATACAATCAACAGACGAGTACAGACAGTTTATAGAGACATTATACAATCAACAGACGAGTACAGACTGTTTAAAGAGACATGTATACAGTCAAGAGATGAGTACAGACAGTTTGGAGACACATGTATACAGTCGAGAGATGAGCACAGACAGTTTTCAGACACATGTTTACAATCGAGAGATTAGTACAGACAGTTTGAATAGACAGGTATAAAATCGAGAGGTGAGTACAGACAGTTTAAAGTGACAGGTATACAATCAAAAGATGAGTACAGACAGTTTGAAGAGACAGGTAAACAATCAAGAGATGAGTACAGACATTTCGAAGAGACAGGTATACAATCAAGAGATGAGTACAGTTTAAAAAAGCCTCTTGTGAGCCATGCATGGAGACAGACATCACTCTAACTGAGCTACTAAGAGCAATGAGAAAACTCAAGTCAAAGAAGGCACCTGGCCCAGACGAAGTTTCAAACGACATGCTCAAACATATGGGTCCAGTAGCACAAAACATCTTACTCCAGATATACAACTATAGCTGGAAACTAGGCAGAGTCCCAGATATCTGGAAAAATGCTATAATCCACCCTATCCTCAAAAGTGGCAAGGACAAGAAGGACCCTCAGAGCTACAGGCCTGTCAGTCTGCTAAGCTGCCCCGCAAAACTGATGGAGAGATTGCTAGCCACCAGACTTCAGTGGTTCCTAGAAACCAATCACAAACTGGATCCCGCTCAGACAGGCTACCGACAGCACAGAAGCACTGATGACCAGGTAGCATACCTTACACAGGACATAGAAAATGGCTTCCAGGAAAAGAAGAAAACCCTCACAGTCTTTTTTGATATGTCCAAGGCCTTTGACAAAGTATGGAAGGATGGCTTGATGCTAAAGCTCTTACATAGTGGAATAAGAGGCAGAATGTACTACTGGATACAAGACTTCCTATCACACAGGCGGGCATCTGTGAAACTAGATGAAGCACATAGTCCCAGATTCAAGCTGAGATCAGGAGTACCACATGGTAGTGTACTGTCTCCAGTCCTGTTCCTGATTTACATCAACGACCTACCTCAAACTTTACCCTGACATGTATCACATTCTCTTCATGCAGATGACCTAGCTGTGTGGTACACCTCTGAGTTCATTGGACCTGCTATATCAAAACTCCAGGAAAGTGTGAATAGTGTCATAAACTGGGCCAACAAATGGGGCCTCGAAGTAAACAGGAACAAAACTGTAGCAACACTCTTCTTATTGTCTACAAAGGAGATAAAGTTTACATTAAAATTCAATAATGATGCTGTTCCACGCTCCAATACTCCAACCTTCCTGGGAGTCAAGCTTGACAGTCGTCTGACATGGAAACATCACATACTAGAAACTAACAAAAAAGCCATGAGAAAACAAGGTGTGATGAAGAAATTGGCAGGCACCACTTGGGGAGCAGACAGTTGTGTCTTGAAGCAGGTATACACCGGCACAGTCAGACCAACTCTCGAATACGCATCATCGTCATGGATAACAGCAGCCCATTCCAATAAACAGATACTAGACAAAACGCAAAATAGAAGTCTGCGTACAATTCTGGGAGCCATAAAATCTGCACCTATTGTGGAAATGGAAAAGGCAGCCAACATCATCCCCTTAGAAGAAAGAAGAAGGACAAAAGCAATTCTACATGCTGAAAAAATGAAGAGAATGTTAAACCACCCATTACACGAAAAATCGGCAGCCAGGACAAAAAACAGAATAAAGCGCACAAGCCTAAACCATCTAACGAAGGAATTTGGAAAGTCATTCTCTTCACTACTTAACCAACAATGTACACCTGAAGAGCTATCGTTCGATCTCTGGGACTCTGAATTATTGACACTCAATGTGTCAACATCCATCCCGAACCTGGGAAACAAAGATGCTGAGCCCGCTTTAGTGAAGAAAGCACTCACAATGGAACACCTCAACAACATGTTCCCACAGGACAGCTGGCCAAGAATCTACACGGATGGATCAGCAAAAGAGGCAACTACGAATGGTGGGGCAGGTGTCTACATAAAACACCCAGATGCCACTACTGTGTCCCTAGCAGCCCCCACCGGACGAACTTGCTCTAACTACAAGGCAGAACTCTCAGCTCTATTGATGGCAGCACAGTATATGAACAATCTGCAAATCACCGCAGGCAGGATAGTTTTTCTCACTGACTCACTGTCAGCTGTACAGGCCCTTGAGTCCAAACCTACCGACAGCACACTACAAAGTATAACACAGGAACTTGCTATGTTGTCAAATAAGGCAGAAATTCACTTGCAGTGGATTCCGTCTCACTGCGGCATCAAAGGCAATGAAAGCGCAGATGCTTTAGCCAAGGAAGGCAGTAACAAACTACAGACCTACCAGCCACTATCTTTTCCAGAAGTCAAAACTCTCATTAAGAGAAAATCAGAAACAGATTGGAAAAACAACACTGGTTGACTACGGAAAAGATTTTCTGAGGCACTTGAACAGAACAGACCAAGTCACAGTTTTTCGCTTACGCACTGGACACTGTAGACTCAATAAACACTCATATAAATTAGGTATGAGCCAAACAGCTCTCTGCCAGTGTCTTCGTGCTGAACAGACTCCAGAACATGTCCTGCAAGACTGTCCTCTTCTGGCGGAGCTGCGGAGCGACATATGGCAACACCCAGTAGAACTGACAACTAAGATTTGGGGAAACCTAAGAGACCTTGAAAAGACATCCCAGTTTATGACCCACAGTGGATTATGCGCATGACCAGAGATCGCTGAAGAAGAAGAAGAATAAAAAGACAGGCATACAATCGAGTGTTCTCTAATAATATCCTACCCCCATATGACGTCACAGGACAGTTCAACATTTGAGATAGACGTAAGACTGCGTTTCCCAGCTTGCTGATGCTTTCAACAACCCAAAACATCTAGAACTGGCCTAATCCCAACCCACCTACGTCCTACGAGAGAGTACAGCCTAGGTGCAACAACTGCATGTAGCCTAGGTACCAGGACTGCATGCAGCCTATCTACTACCGCCTGAAATATGTGACTGTCAAGGGACCTGTGGATTTCCCCTGTTTGGGGTAGGATCTGAATATACCACACAATTGAGAGATGAATACAGACAGTTTGAAGAGAAAGGTATACAATCGAGGGGCACTGTTAGACAAAACAGGCAGGCAGACAGACTGCAAAGATACATAAAATGGAAACAACAAACGACAGAAAAAATTCGGCTGAACTGAGGGGCTTTTACAGAAGAGCTAAGAGCCAGCACACAGACAAACAAAACTGCCGTAAAACAATGTTACTGTAGACAAACCAAAACTGCCGTAAAACAATGTTACTGTAGACAAACAAAACTGCCGTAAAACAATGTTACTGTAGACAAACAAAACTGCCGTAAAAGAATGTTACTGTAGACAAACAATATGTTTTTATTTCATAGAAGCATCGTAAACATTGATACACGCACACACACACACAAAACAGGTAAACAAAAATAGTCACACACAGACGAAAAATATAAACAAGTCACTTATAGTCACAAAAAGTAAACACAACGTGAAAACAAAACACAGACAGAATACGCAAAATAGGGAGATAAACAAAACACAGACAGAATACGCAAAATAGGGAGATAAACAAAACACAGACAGAATACACGAAAAGGGAGGTAAACAAAACACAGACTGAATACGCGAAATAGGGGTAGGGTAAACAAAACACAGACAGAATACACAAATATAGGGAGGTAAACAAAACACAGACAGAATACGCGACATAGGGGTAGGGTAAACAAAACACAGACAGAATACACAAAAATAGGGAGGTAAACAAAACACAGACAGTATACACAAAAATAGGGAGGTAAACAAAACACAGACAGAATACGCGAAATAGGGGTAAACAAAAATTTGCATGTTCACATGAAACAGGTAAATAACATCTATACCCGTAAGAAAGGTAAACACAACGGCTAGTCGCACACATAGGGTAAAAAAACGGCTATATGCACACAAAAGGTAAACAAAACGGCTATACGCGCACGAAGGGTAAACACGTCCTCTATACCCACGCGAAAGGTAGACACAACGTCCATATGCGGGAGTTGTAAAACAACCCCTAAAAGCGCACAAGAGTAACAACGGCTAAACGCGGCAAATGTAAAACAATATCTATATGCGCACGAAAAATAAACAAAACACCATTTTCCACATCGAGAACGTATATTGGGCATATATCTATCCTATTTGGTCAACATATTACTGGTCAAAAGGCAACTATGGGTCAAGAGGTAAAAAAAAACCGGCCGGCCCTTCTTTAGTTCTAAGAATATTTCCTGATACCTCTGTCAGATCTGATCTTGTGGCTGGTCATATAATTTCCACAATTAGCTAGAACAAGTCTTAGCAGGAAAGGCGACCATGACAGGAACCATCAGAGATTGTAGCCTAGAATGCTTCTCCACCCCCCCCCCCCCTTCCCGGCCACCATTTGCTTGCAGCAATAATTACCACAGATATACAGCAGCACTGCAGGTCTACTTCAGCCGGTACACTACAGGTATTCATCAGCCGGTACACTGCAGGTCTACTTCAGCTGGTACACTGCAGGTCTACTTCAGCCGGTACACTGTAGGTCTACATCAGCCGGTACACTGTAGGTCTACATCAGCCGGTACACTGTAGGTCTACATCAGCCGGTACACTATAGGTCTACATCAGCCGGTACACTGCAGGTCTACATCAGCCGGTACACTACAGGTCTACATCAGCCGGTACACTGCAGGTCTACTTCAGCCGGTACACTGCAGGTCTACTTCAGCCGGTACACTGCAGGTCTACTTCAGCCGGTACACTGTAGGTCTACATCAGCTGGTACACTGTAGGTCTACATCAGCCGGTACACTGTAGGTCTACATCAGCCGGTACACTGAAGGTCTACATCAGCCGGTACATTGTAGGTCTACATCAGCCGGTACACTGCAGGTCTACATCAGCCGGTACACTACAGGTCTACATCAGCCGGTACACTGCAGGTCCACATCAGCCGGTACACTGCAGGTCCACATCAGCCGGTACACTGCAGGTCCACATCAGCCGGTACACTGCAGGTCCACATCAGCCGGTACACTGCAGGTCCACATCAGCCGGTACACTGCAGGTCCACATCAGCCGGTACACAGCAGGTCTACATAAGCCGGTACACTTCAGGTCTACCTTACCTAAAGGTTGAAACAACGGATCAACATTATGGCACAAGGGTAGAGTAACCTTAAAGTGCTCCGTTCTACTTTTCACTCAAATCTGAGTCCTAAGAATCTCAGCGCCGTGCACGAACTCCGTACCACTGGCGAGGATCCTGAAATACTTTGTGTAGATTTTTAACTGCACATTTTGCCCGGGCAGCGCCGTTAGGCTACTCTTTTTGATTTTTACGTGCGCAACAATATATCACACACATACATACGCACACATACATGGCCTAAGGTAACTGTGAAGGGAAATGGCCACCCTACCTCACAGATTGTGAGCTAGAATGTGTAAGCGCCCAACACTCCACTCCTAGCGGCAGCAGTTACTCTAGGTCTACATTAGGCGTCTACACAGACAGACAGACAGACAGACAGACAGACAGACAGACAGACAGACAGACAGACAGACAGACAGACAGACAGACAGACAGACAGACAGACAGACAGACAGACAGACAGACAGACAGACAGACAGACAGACAGACAGACAGACAGACAGACAGACAGACAGACAGACAGACGTCACGATCTTTTTATATTTATGAGTACTAGATACATTTGATGGAGAGAAGAGATCAGACATGATGATATGCGGAAGATGTGAGGGTTTTAGTGATATAATTCATTAAAAACAACAAACGAAATATATAGTTGGACCAATAAACTCGGCTGCCAACAGAAACTGCAGCACAACCGGCAAGGTAGAGACAACATGGAAAACGAAGAAGAGGCTAACAGTGAAAACGATGGACAGAGGCAACAACAGAAGCGTCCAGGAGCCAGTTTAGGGGAAACGGGGGAGGGGGAGTGGGGGTCTAACGTTGTTTATACTCTCTGATACACTCTGGCAAGTTACAAGAGGACCATCATAAAACGGGACCAGACCTCTGTGCTGGGAGGTAATTATGCTAGCCAGCCTGCCACACGCGGTATCCTAGTCGACCAATGGTCAGCGTAATCCTGACACAACATCCTGACACACCGACAACTTCAGCAACATACTAACACAACAACAACTACAGCAACATACTGACACAACAACAACTACAGCAACATACTGACACACCAACAACTACAGCAACATCCTGACACAACAACAACTTCAGCAACATCCTGTCACAACAACAACTACAGCAACATGCTGACACCGCAACAACAACTACAACAACATCATGACACAGCAACGACAACCTTAACATACTGAAACAACAACAACTACAGCAACATACTGACACAGCAACAACTACTATAACGACAGCAATATCCTGACACAACAACAACGACAACAACGACATAATTTGATTCCTAGGAACCAATAACTGGTCATGAGTCACGTAGCATCGTCACATAGAGGCGACAGGTTCGATCCTTAGTAATGTAACTATAGCCTTTAGTGGTTATATTCTCTTGTGTACTCCAGCCTCTACATTCGTTTCTATAAGTGTAAATCAATACATGGGAATTTATTCACCATTCTATGATTTCCCAGAGTTCGTGTAAGCGAAGTAGGCCAGAAACTTGAAGAAGTGCTCCACCATCCACCACACGCTGTGCAACAACGCCTCCACGGCCCCAGGCATCGTGTAGTAGAGCGAGGCAATGATCACCAGGTAGACGACCAACAAGGGGGTCGGCAGGTAGAACAGTAGTTCCACAGCCGTGTAGGTGGCCCACAGTAAGATCTGAAAACTCCACATAGCGAATCGAACAACGGCCGTAACGAGAAAGCTCCCTGTAAGGGTTAAAAACATCCAGTCTGTTAGAATGTGCTCAAAAACAAGCATGGAAAAGACCCTACTTAGCTCACTGGTGAGATTGGTTACTAACTTAAAGTCTGAATGAAGATTAATCGGCACTGACTGGATGGTGTTGCCAAGGCCAAATGGAAGCGTTTACTTTCCAGGACAATGCCCGATATCCACCAGAAGCTGGGGTGGCCTGAGAGACAAGGAATATTTCTTACAAATACGCTAGACGCAGGATAGAGCCCAAGGGCACGGAGTCATCATGCAAGAGTCTAAGGCCTGAACTATCGCGTCTCCTGACACAGTGGTGAGGGCCTGGAGTCATCATGCAAGAGTCTAGTGCCTGAACCATCACTCCTAACACAGTGGCACTGCAGACATATATCTTCTGTCCTACTAAGCTCGTGGATGACGACCAGTATATGAGGTTAACCCGACTATGTGTCCTGGGTGTAACGCTGGGATAAACGTTTCTAAAGGTTCTTTTGGGTCAAGACAGGACACACTGAAATCAGCCTGTTACGAAAACTGTCAGCAGGCTGACTATTCTATGGCTGCTGTATAGGAAGGACTGAGCCCGCACAGGAACGAATTTAACCACGAGAACTGTTGCAGTAGCTCTTTAAGTGTCTGTAATTCTCAAGACACGATCTATTCAGGTTTTTGTCTCACTCTTAACCAAACATCTCACTCAGATATTGTCAGTTATGTGCTATCCAAACATCTCATTCAGATATGCTTAGTTTTGTGCTATCCAAACATCTCATAACAGATATGGTTAGTTTTGTGTTATCCAAACACGTCATAACAGATATGGTTAGTTTGTGTTATCCAAACATTCCAATCAGATATGCTTAGTTCTGTGCTATCCAAACATCTTACTCATATATTGTCAGTTCTGTGCTATCCAAACATCTTACTCATATATTGTCAGTTCTGTGTTATCCAAACATCTTACTCATATATTGTCAGTTCTGTGCTATCCAAACATCTTACTCATATATTGTCAGTTCCGTGCTATCCAAACATCTCACTCATATATTGTCAGTTCTGTGTTATCCAAACATCTCATTCAGCTATGCTTAGTTCCGTACTATCCAAACATCTCATTCAGATATGCTTAGTTTTGTGCTATCCAAACACCTCATAACAGATTTGCTTAGTTTTGTGTTATCCAAACATTCCAATCAGATATGCTTAGTTCTGTGCTATCCAAACATCTCATTCAGATATGCTTAGTTCCGTACTATCCAAACATCTCATTCAGATATGCTTAGTTCCGTACTATCCAAACATCTCGCTCAGATATGGTTAGTTCTTTGCTATCTAAAAATCTCACTCAGAAATGGTTAGTTCAGTGTTATCCAAACATCTCACTTAGATATGGTTAGTTCAGTGTTATCCAAACATCTCACTCAAATATGGTTAGTTCTGTGGTGTCCAAACATCTCACCTCAGATATGGTCAGTTCTGTGGTGTCCAAACATCTCACCTCAGATATGGTCAGTTCTGTGGTGTCCAAACATCTCACCTCAGATATGGTTAGTTCTGTGGTGTCCAAACATCTCCAAACATCTCACATCTCAGATATGGTCAGTTCTGTGGTGTCCAAACATCTCCTGTGGTCAGTCCAAACATCTCACCTCAGATATGGTCAGTTCTGTGGTGTCCAAACATCTCACCTCAGATATGGTCAGTTCTGTGGTGTCCAAACGTCTCACCTCAGACATGATTAGTTCTGTGGTGTCCAACGTCTCACCTCAGATATGGTCAGTTCTGTGGTGTCCAAAACCTCCGATATGTTTTGTGGTGTCCAACGTCTCACCTCAGATATGGTCAGTTCTGTGGTGTCCAAACATCTCACCTCAGATATGGTCAGTTCTGTTATGGTTCAGTTTTGTGGTGTCCAAACATCTCACCTCAGATATGGTCAGTTCTGTGGTGTCCAAACATCTCACCTCAGATATGGTTAGTTCTGTGGTGTCCAAACGTCTCACCTCAGATATGGTTAGTTCTGTGGTGTCCAAACGTCTCACCTCAGATATGGTTAGTTCTGTGGTGTCCAAACGTCTCACCTCAGATATGGTTAGTTCTGTGGTGTCCAAACGTCTCACCTCAGATATGGTTAGTTCTGTGGTGTCCAAACATCTCACCTCAGATATGGTTAGTTCTGTGGTGTCCAAACATCTCACCTCAGATATGGTTAGTTCTGTGGTGTCCAAACATCTCACCTCAGATATGATTAGTTCTGTGGTGTCCAAACGTCTCACCTCAGATATGGTTAGTTCTGTGGTGTCCAACGTTCACCTCAGATATGGTTAGTTCTGTGGTGTCCAAACGTCTCACCTCAGATATGGTTAGTTCTGTGGTGTCCAAAACGTCTCACCTCAGTGGTCAGTTCTGTGGTGTCCAAACGTCTCACCTCAGATATGGTTAGTTCTATGGTGTCCAAACGTCTCACCTCAGATATGGTCAGTTCTGTGGTGTCCAAACGTCTCACCTCAGATATGGTCAGTTCTGTGGTGTCCAAACATCTCACCTCAGATATGGTTAGTTCTGTGGTGTCCAAACGTCTCACCTCAGATATGGTTAGTTCTGTGGTGTCCAAACGTCTCACCTCAGATATGGTTAGTTCTGTGGTGTCCAAACGTCTCACCTCAGATATGGTCAGTTCTGTGGTGTCCAAACGTCTCACCTCAGATATGGTTAGTTCTGTGGTGTCCAAACATCTCACCTCAGATATGGTCAGTTCTGTGGTGTCCAAACATCTCACCTCAGATATGGTCAGTTCTGTGGTGTCCAAACGTCTCACCTCAGATATGGTTAGTTCTGTGGTGTCCAAACATCTCACCTCAGATATGGTCAGTTCTGTGGTGTCCAAACGTCTCACCTCAGATATGGTTAGTTCTGTGGTGTCCAAACGTCTCACCTCAGATATGGTTAGTTCTATGGTGTCCAAACGTCTCACCTCAGATATGGTCAGTTCTGTGGTGTCCAAACGTCTCACCTCAGATATGGTTAGTTCTATGGTGTCCAAACGTCTCACCTCAGATATGGTCAGTTCTGTGGTGTCCAAACGTCTCACCTCAGATATGGTTAGTTCTGTGGTGTCCAAACGTCTCACCTCAGATATGGTTAGTTCGGTGGTGTCCAAACGTCTCACCTCAGATATGGTCAGTTCTGTGGTGTCCAAACGTCTCACCTCAGATATGGTTAGTTCTTTAGTAGCTCTGGTAAATAATCTCATCGCTGCTGTTATGATTGTCGATTCATTTATTGTAGTGAGCATCCATGTTTGACACTGGTAGTATAATATCGGGCAAACACACATAACAATATTATAACAATGCAAAACTAAGAGAGGAGCGGCTGGCTGAACGGTTAGAAAGCTAGGGTCTCTTGCGGGAGACCCGGATTCGAATCCTCTGTGTATGTTTCTGTCTGGAGCCAAAAAATAATCCTCATCTGCACAGTCGTGGCGACAGCACTAGTTATGCAGCGTTAAAACCTCAGTCTCGAAAAAGTCCGCTGCCGCAAAAGTGGTAAATAAAGGCAGTAATAGGTCATTTTGGCAAAACTAAGGGGCCATGTAAAACAGAGTGACTACTGTCGGGATAGTGCCGGAAGCAACTAAATAGAAAATAAACAGGGACTAGAAACCTCAGCCAGAGAAATCAAAACAGATGCCTTAGAATAAAACCAGACATCTCGACCAAAGTATTCATCAGCGGGCACAGTTTACAGTATGGTATCATTTAGTTGATCTCGGAATGCATCTGTGGAGGACGCCTGTTGTTGCTGCTGCTGGAAATGCGATTCTGACCTGGCTAAACATCGGCTTTAGCAGTAAACAGGTTCAGTATAATCGGAATAAAAAAAAAGACATCCATTGATAAAAACTTTCATCGAAACGTTCTGTAATATTTGTGCGCATCCTTTCTAATCCCTTCGTTGAGGTCTCTAGTCATTGTTTGTACCGAGTAATAATTAACGATCACTGTGTTGTACCAAGTAATAATTAACGGTCACTGTGTTGTACCAAGTATTAATTAACGGTCACTGTGTTGTACGAAGTATTAATTAATAATCACTGTGTTGTACAAAGTATTACAATATGGTCCCTGTGTTGTACCAAGTATTAATTAATGGTCACTGTGTTGTACCAAGTATTAATTAACGGTCACTGTGTTGTACCAAGTAATAATTAATTATCACTGTGTTGTACCAAGTATTAATTAATGATCATTGTGTTGTACCAAGTATTACTATATGGTCCCTGTGTTGTACCAAGTATTAATTAATGATCACTGTGTTGTACCAAGTAATAATTAACGGTCACTGTGTTGAACCAAGTATTAATTAATGATCACTGTGTTGTACCAAGTATTACTATATTGTCCCTGTGTTGTACCAAGTATTACTTAATGGTCACTGTGTTGTACCGAGCATTAAGTACCGGTCAGTGTATCAAGTTTTACTGTACGGTCACTGTTAAACCGAGTATTTGCTAACAGTCAGCGTGATGTACCGAGTATTTCCTAATGGTCAGAGTGTTGTACCGAGTATTTCCTAACGGTCAGCGTGTTGTACTAAGTATTTCCTAATGGTCAGAGTGTTGTACCGAGTATTTCCTAACAGTCAGAATGTTGTACTAAGTATTTCCTAATGGTCAGAGTGTTGTACCGAGTATTTGCTAACAGTATTTCAACGGTCAGCGTGTTGTACCGAGTAATTTCCTAAAAGGTCAATGTTGTAACAGTATTTTCTAATGTCAGCGTGTTGTACCGAGTATTTTCTAACGAGTATTTGTACCGAGTATTTGTAACTGGTCAGTATTTCCTAACTGTGTGTTTGTACCGAGTATTTCCTAACGGTCAGTCAGCGTGTTGTACCGAGTATTTCCTAATGGTCAGCGTGTTGTAACGAGTATTTTCTAATGGTCACTGTGTTGTACCGAGTATTTCATAAGGTCACTGTGTTGTACCGAGTATTTCCTAACGTCACTGTGTTGTACTGAGTATTTCCTAACGGTCACTTATTGTACCGAGTATCTCTAACGGTCAGCGTGTTGTACCAAGTATTGCTCCTACGGTCAGTATTTGTCCGAGTATCTCCTAACGGTCAGCGTGTTGTACCGAGTATCCTAACGGTCACTGTGTTGTACCGAGTATCTCCTAACGGTCACCGTGTTGTACCGAGTATCTCCTAACGGTCAGCGTGTTGTACACCGAGTATCTTTCTAACGGTCAGCGTGTTTGTACCGAGTATTTCCTAACGGTCACAGTGTTGTACCGAGTATTTCGGTATAACGTACGAAGTATTCCTAACGTGTTGTCACTGTGTTGTACCGAGTATCTTCCTAACGGTCAGCGTGTTGTACCGAGTATTTCCTAACGGTCACAGTGTTGTACCGAGTATCTCCTAACGGTCAGCGTGTTGTACCGAGTATTTCCTAACGGTCACTGTGTTGTACCGAGTATTTCCTAACGGTCAGCGTGTTGTACCGAGTATTTCCTAACGGTCAGCGTGTTTGTACCGAGTATAACGGTCAGCGTGTTGTACCGAGTATTTTCTAACGGTCAGCGTGTTGTACCGAGTATTTCCTAACTGTGTTGTCACTGTACTTGTACCGAGTACGAGTATCTCCTAACGGTCAGCGTGTTGTACCCAGTATTTCCTAACGGTCAGCGTGTTTGTACCGAGTATTTCCTAACGGTCAGCGTGTTGTACCGAGTATCCTCCTAACGGTCACGCGTGTTGTACCGAGTATTTCCTAACGGTCACTGTGTTGTACCCGGAGGTCTCCTAACGGTCAGCGTGTTGTACCGAGTATTTCCACAGTCACTGCGTGTTGTACCGAGTAATTCCTACGGTCACGTGTTGTACCGAGTATTTCCTAACGGTCACTGTGTTGTACCGGTATTTCCTGTAAGTCCCCCCCCTAATGGTACACTGTGTTGTACCGAGTATTTTCTAACGGTCACTGTGTTGTACTGAGTATTTTCTAACGGTCACTGTGTTGTACCGAGTATTTCCTAACGGTCAGCGTGTTGTACCAAGTATCTCCTAACGGTCAGCGTGTTGTACCGAGTATCTCCTAACGGTCACCGTGCTGTACCGAGTATCTCCTCTAACGTGTGTTGTACCGAGTATTTCCTAACGTCACAGTGTTTGTACCGAGTATTTCCTAAAGGTCAGCGTGTTGTAACCGAGTATATTCTAACGGTCACGCGTGTTGTACCGAGTATTTCCTAACGGTCACCGTGTGTGTATATCCTAACGGTATAGTCGTGTTGTACCGAGTATCTCCTAACGGTCAGCGTGTGTTGTACCGAGTATCTCCTAACGGTCAGTGTGTTGTACCTAGTATCTCCTAACGGTCAGCGTGTTGTACCGAGTATCTCCTAACGGTCAGCGTGTTGTACCGAGTATCTCCTAACGGTCAGCGTGTTGTACCAAGTATCTCCTAACTTTCAGCGTGTTGTACCGAGTATCTATTAACGGTCACTGTGTTGTACCAAGTACTCATAACGGTCAGCGTGTTGTACCGAGTATCTCCTAACGGCCACTGTGTTGTACGAAGTATCTCCTAACGGTCAGCGTGTTGTACCGAGTATCTCTTAACGGTCACTGTGTTGTACCAAGTATCTCCTAACGGTCACTGTGTTGTACCAAGTATCTCCTAACGGTCAGCGTGTTGTACCGAGTATTTCCTAACGGTCACTGTGTTGTACCAAGTATCTCCTAACGGTCAGCGTGTTGTACCGAGTATCTCCTAACGGTCACCGTGTTGTACCAAGTATCTCCTAACGGTCAGCGTGTTGTACCGAGTATCTCCTAACGGTCAGCGTGTTGTACCGAGTATTTCCTAACGGTCAGCGTGTTGTAAAACATATTTCTTAATGGTCAGCATGTTGTACCGAGTATTTTCTAATGGTCACTGTGTTGTACCGAGTATTTCCTAATGGTCACTGTGTTGTACCGAGTATTTTCTAACGGTCACTGTGTTGTACTGAGTATTTCCTAACGGTCACTGTATTGTACCGAGTATCTCCTAACGGTCAGCGTGTTGTACCGAGTATCTCCTAACGGTCAGCGTGTTGTACCGAGTATCTCCTAACGGTCAGCGTGTTGTACCAAGTATCTCCTAACGTTCAGCGTGTTGTACCGAGTATCTATTAACGGTCACTGTGTTGTACCAAGTACTCATAACGGTCAGCGTGTTGTACCGAGTATCTCCTAACGGTCAGCGTGTTGTACCCAGTATTTCCTAACGGTCAGCGTGTTGTAAAAAGTATTTCTTAATGGTCTGCATGTTGTACCGAGTATTTTTTTAATGGTCACTGTGTTGTACCGAGTATTTCCTAATGGTCACTGTGTTGTACCGAGTATTTTCTAACGGTCACTGTGTTGTACTGAGTATTTCCTAACGGTCACTGTATTGTACCGAGTATCTCCTAACGGTCAGCGTGTTGTACCGAGTATCTCCTAACGGTCAGCGTGTTGTACCGAGTATCTCCTAACGGTCAGCGTGTTGTACCGAGTATTTCCTAACGGTCACCGTGTTGTACCGAGTATCTACTAACGGTCACTGTGTTGTACCGAGTATCTCCTAACGGTCAGCGTGTTGTACCGAGTATTTCCTAACGGTCACCGTGTTGTACCGAGTATCTCCTAAAGGTCAGTGTGTTGTACCGAGTATATTCTAACGGTCACCGTGTTGTACCGAGTATTTTCTAACGGTCACTGTGTTGTACCAAGTATTTTCTAACGGTCAGCGTGTTGTACCGAGTATCTCCTAACGGTCAGCGTGTTGTACCGAGTATCTCCTAACGGTCAGCGTGTTGTACCGAGTATCTCCTAACGGTCAGCGTGTTGTACCAAGTATCTCCTAACGGTCAGCGTGTTGTACCGAGTATCTCCTAACGGTCAGCGTGTTGTACCAAGTATCTCCTAACGGTCACTGTGTTGTACCAAGTATCTCCTAACGGTCAGCGTGTTGTACCGAGTATCTCCTAACAATCAGCGTGTTGTACCAAGTATCTTCTAACGGCCAGCGTGTTGTACCGAGTATCTCCTAACGGTCACTGTGTTGTACCAAGTATCTCATAACGGTCAGCGTGTTGTACCGAGTATCTCCTAACGGTCACTGTGTTGTACCAAGTATCTCCTAACGGTCAGCGTGTTGTACCGAGTATCTCCTAACGGTCAGCGTGTTGTACCAAGTATCTCCTAACAGTCAGCGTGTTGTACCGAGTATCTCCTAACGGTCAGCGTGTATACCTGGTATATTGAGCCAGATTTCTGTGATGAAGAGAACCAGCCGAAGCAGCAGGTTCATCACAAACATCATGGTGCTCAGACCAGCCCTGATGACAAATGACAGGAAGTCGCGAGTCACTTGCAGACAGAAGAACAGCAGCGAGGGCACTCCAGCCACCGGTGTGGTGTAGTGTGTGAACACATCCTCTCTGGGCAGTAGCGGCACTGACTGGCTCCTGGTCAGCGGCTCGAGAAGGACATCTTTGGAGGAAGACTTTCTATGTTGCAGGAGAATGGATTCCGACATGGCTGACTGTTAGCTGGAGCGGGGAAAGAAGTTAAGTATATCAGTGTGTAGTAAGTTGTTTCAGACAGTACACTTAGATGTCACCTGGTGTCCGTGTCGACGTCTTAGCATATCAGTGTGTAGTTAGTTCTTTCAGACAGTACACTTATATGTCACCTGTTGTCCGTGTCGACGTCCTAGTATATCAGTGTGTAGTTAGTTCTTTCAGAAGTACACTTATATGACCGTCACCTGTTTTCAGTGTGTGTTCTTTCAGGGACAGTACACTTCCTGTCTGTCGACGTCCTAGCATATCAGTGTGTAGTTAGTTCTTTCTGACAGTACACTTAGATGTAACCTGTTGTCCGTGTCGACGTCTTAGCATATCAGTGTGTAGTTAGTTCTTTCAGACAGTACACTTAGATGTCACCTGTTGTCCGTGTCGACGTCCTAGCATATCAGTGTGTAGTTAGTTCTTTCTGACAGTACACTTAGATGTCACCTGTTGTCCGTGTCGACGTCCTAGTATATCAGTGTGTAGTTAGTTCTTTCAGATAGTACACTTAGATGTCACCTGTTGTCCGTGTCGACGTCCTAGCATATCAGTCTGATCCGTGCGTTCTCCATTCTCAGCGGACATCGTGCCAGTGCTCAACGCATCCAGATGCAGCTGACTGACATATCTTCCTTTCCTTACCTTGCAGTTTGTCTTCGCATGGTTTTCCTCGTTCAATACCCATTTACAAGAGACGGTTCATCGTCTCACCTTGACTGGAACGCAGTACATTTAGTATGTCGGGCCTACATTTACTTCTGACTCCTCTAAGGACTGAAGACACGGTCAGTCTGTGGGCCCATTCATTTCTCGTCACGCCGGCGTATCCTGTTCAGTACAGTTTCTTGAGGCGAAACCTCTGGTTGCCGTCGATCTATTCTAGTTGAGGTTCGACAGTTTGGAACTTCTTAAGCTTGCTCATTGTATCATACTAGAAGTAATTACACTAAATGTCGCCTCACCATTCGATGTTTGCCATCGCTGAGCCATCTATACAGACGATAGTGTCACCGGTTCAAGTGTGCTCGTCGATGACGGCCTCTATTTCGGCATCAGCGGCTGTTTGTCTCCCTTCTCTGCAAAACCTGCCCTGGCGGATTATTACCTCAATGTGCTCTTGCATTCTTTTTGCCATTTCTATCTATTCGGTACCGACCCTGATGTGTTCCAATAGGCAAATAAGGTTCATATAGTTTCCTCTACTTCCGTCATCCTTGACCAGCCCTTCTTTAGGCGCCTACCTTTGTTCACCCGTTGCAGGTTGTACAAGGTTAATGTCAGCAGCAACATTAAGGTACGCCTTCGCCTGGATCGTCTTGTATCTAGTGTCCATGCCTGGAAGGTCCAAGGACGTACCGTAAGGGTGATATGAGGTCTCTCTTGTGTCTAGTGTCCATGTCTGGCCGGTCCTAGGACGTACCGTACGGGGTGATACGAGGTCTCTCGTGTGTCTAGTGTCCATGTCTGGCCGGTCCTAGGACGTACCGTACGGGGTGATACGAGGTCTCTCGTGTGTCTAGTGTCCATGTCTGGGAGGTCCTAGGACGTACCGTACGGGGTGATACGAGGTCTCTCGTGTGTCTAGTGTCCATGTCTGGCCGGTCCTAGGACGTACCGTACGGGGTGATACGAGGTCTCTCGTGTGTCTAGTGTCCATGTCTGGCTGGTCCTAGGACGTACCGTACGGGGTGATATGAGGTCTCTCTTGTGTCTAGTGTCCATGTCTGGCCGGTCCTAGGACGTACCGTACGGGGTGATACGAGGTCTCTCGTGTGTCTAGTGTCCATGTCTGGGAGGTCCTAGGACGTACCGTACGGGGTGATACGAGGTCTCTCGTGTGTCTAGTGTCCATGTCTGGCCGGTCCTAGGACGTACCGTACGGGGTGATACGAGGTCTCTCGTGTGTCTAGTGTCCATGTCTGGCCGGTCCTAGGACGTACCGTACGGGGTGATATGAGGTCTCTCTTGTGTCTAGTGTCCATGTCTGGCCGGTCCTAGGACGTACCGTACGGGGTGATACGAGGTCTCTCGTGTGTCTAGTGTCCATGTCTGGCCGGTCCTAGGACGTACCGTACGGGGTGATACGAGGTCTCTCGTGTGTCTAGTGTCCATGTCTGGGAGGTCCTAGGACGTACCGTACGGGGTGATACGAGGTCTCTCGTGTGTCTAGTGTCCATGTCTGGCCGGTCCTAGGACGTACCGTACGGGGTGATACGAGGTCTCTCGTGTGTCTAGTGTCCATGTCTGGCCGGTCCTAGGACGTACCGTACGGGGTGATACGAGGTCTCTCGTGTGTCTGGTGTCCATGTCTGGGAGGTCGAGAACGTACTGTACGGGGTGATATGAGGTCTCTCTTGTACACCCGAGGATCGGTCTCATGACATCGTATTGCAATTTCTCCAGCATTTGCCGCTGACGTCTGCTGACTGTAAGGAGAGCCATCTCACAGTCAACAACTGACAGCATCAAGCCAGTACCGATAAGGCTCCCGGAGCGGTCTTCGTCCCTCAATACAAGAGTACTAACACAGTACCCCTTGTGTTAAATATACACTGAGAAGGGAAAGATTCAATAACTGTGTCATCTTGATCTGTCAGTAAGGTCAAGGACTCATTTAAAGCCAATGTTGTACGAGGTGCTGGATCCGCAATATTAAGAAGAAACCTTACAGCCACTAGATTGGAGATATGGTCAACAGCTCGCCAACAGCTTTCACTTTGGGAGATATTTCCTCGCACCCGTTTTAGGTTAACTCGACCAGACAGCCAAAGTCAAGTTTGTGTTACAATGCGCTGGGTGTAAACTGGAACCTTAAACCTTTGGGTCTTTAAGCATGAGTTCAGCGACTGCCCTATCGCTGGAGGGACAAAGGCATTTTTAGTTTAAAACGGGACATCTCAAATAAGTCAGTTTAACCACACTCCTCTTTTGTCAGGTCACTGGGCTGAAAGGGTTTATTACTGCTCAAAAAATGGTCTCCAAGAAATAATAGAAACAACACGTTCCTTAACTGCGTTAAATAGTCCAACAATGAAACCTTGCATCGACACATCTCAGGCATTTTACTACAATGAAACCTTGCATCGACACATCTCAGGCATTATATATTACTACAATGAAACCTTGCATCGACACATCTCAGGCATTATATATTACTACAATGAAACCTTGCATCGACACATCTCAGGCATTATATATTACTACAATGAAACCTTGCATCGACACATCTCAGACATTATATATTACTACAATGAAACCTTGCAATCGACACCATCTCAGGCATTATATATTACTACAATGAAACCTTGCATCGACACATCTCAGGCATTATATATTACTACAATGAAACCTTGCATCGACACATCTCAAACATTATATATTACTACAATGAAACCTTGCATCGACACATCTCAGGCATTATATATTACTACAATGAAACCTTGCATCGACACATCTCAGGCATTATATATTACTACAATGAAACCTTGCATCGACACATCTCAGGCATTATATATTACTACAATGAAACCTTGCATCGACACATCTCAGGCATTATATATTACTACAATGAAACCTTGCATCGACACATCTCAGGCATTACATATTACTACAATGAAACCTTGCATCGACACATCTCAGGCATTTTACTACAATGAAACCTTGCATCGACACATCTCAGGCATTATATATTACTACAATGAAACCTTGCATCGACACATCTCACTCATTTTACTACAATGAAACCTTGCATCGACACATCTCAGGCATTTTACTACAATGAAACCTTGCATCGACACATCTCAGGCATTATATATTACTACAATGAAACCTTGCATCGACACATCTCAGGCATTATATATTACTACAATGAAACCTTGCATCGACACATCTCAGGCATTATATATTACTACAATGAAACCTTGCATCGACACATCTCAGGCATTACATATTACTACAATGAAACCTTGCATCGACACATCTCAGGCATTTTACTACAATGAAACCTTGCATCGACACATCTCAGACATTATAGGTATTCGTTCTAGTATAGCATTCTCAAGCTCATTTCTAAATTTAATATCACAACGGAAAGTATAGGAACCCTACTTAACCAGCGTTAGGTTAAGAACTAGCGACCATCACAACCACTAGCGACCATCACAACCACTAGCAAACATCACAACCACTAGCAAACATCACAACCACTAGCAAACATCACAACCACTAGCGACCATCACAACCACTAGCAAACATCACAACCACTAGCAAACATCACAACCACTAGCGACCATCACAACCACTAGCAAACATCACAACCACTAGCAAACATCACAACCACTAGCAAACATCACAAGCACTAACGACCATCACAACCACTAGCGACCATCACAACCACTAGCGACCATCACAACCACTAGCAAACATCACAACTACTAGCAAACATCACAACCACTAGCGACCATCACAGCCACTAGCGACCATCACAACCACTATCACTCATCACAGCCACTAATAACCACCACAAGCACTAACGACCATCACAGCCACTAGCGACCATCACAACCACTAAAAATCATCACAGCCACTAGCGACCATCATAACCACTAACAATCATCACAGCCACTAATAACCACCACAAGCACTAACAACCATCACAGCCACTAAAAATCATCACAGCCACTAGCGACCATCACAACCATTAACAATCATCACAGCCACCAGCGACCATCACAACCACTAACAACCATCACAACCACTAACAACCACCACAACCACTAGCGACCATCACAACCACTAACAACCATCACAACCACTAACAACCACCACAACCACTAACGACCATCACAACCACTAGCGACCACCACAACCACTAACGACCACCACAACCACTAACGACCATCACAACCACTAACGACCATCACAACCACTAACAACCATCACAACCACTAACAACCACCACAACCACTAACGACCATCACAACCACTAACAACCACCACAACCACTAACGACCATCACAACCACTAACGGCCATCACAACCACTAACGACCACCACAACCACTAATAACCACCACAACCACTAACGACCATCACAACCACTAACGACCATCACAACCACTAACGACTATCACAACCACTAACGACCATCACAACCACTAACAACCACCTCATCCACTAAAGACCATCACAACCACTAACGACCATCACAACCACTAACGACCACCACAACCACTAATAACCACCACAACCACTAACGACCATCACAACCACTAACGACCATCACAACCACTAACGACCACCACAACCACTAACGACCATCACAACCACTAACAACCACCACAACCACTAACGACTATCACAACCACTAACGACCACCACAACCACTAACAACCACTAAAAATCATCACAGCCACTAGCGACCATCACAAACACTAACAACCATCACAACCACTAACAATCATCACAGCCACTAGCGACCATCACAACCACTAACAACCATCACAACCACTAACAACCATCACAACCACTAACAACCACCACAACCACTAATAACCACCACAACCACTAACAACCACCACAACCACTAACGACCATTACATTTAACGTAGATTATACACCAGATCTAGTGGACCACCAAACAGAGGAACAAATGTTAACCACATTTAAGACATTTCACATTCACACCCAATGATAACAGCCAAAAAATATCATTCATCGAACCCTGGGCCGTCAACTAATCTTCCCCACGACGCTTGGCAGCAGATATGGAAGATGCTGATATATCAGCTATTGTCATGGGAACACTCCTGGTTATATAAAACACGATTTGAACCGTCTGTCACTAGATAACTGGACCTGAAGAGTGGAGATCTGGTCGCCTGATGATGACCAAAATCAGGGATGCTGGAACCCGGGGCTTCAACCCCTTGACCCCCACCCCCGGGCCTCAACACTCATAAAGGGACAGTGACCCTCCCTACAAATCATTTTTGTTTTTATTTAATGTTATTTCAAACAAAGTATTATAGTTAATTTTCCACTCAGCACAATATTATTATTAAGCAGGTAAACAAGGCTTCAAGCACTTGAAACCGACCCACACACATCTTTGTACACGCAACTTCAGATATTTGTGATGGTACTGATACACCCCCTCCCCAAATTATTGTGTGTGTGTTGTGTGTGTGTGGAGTGAGGGACTCAAGATGTCTCAACAACCGCTCCGCCCCCCACCCCCACCACCAGGAATGATCCCCTACCATGTCTGTGTGTGGAACTGTGAGCATTAGGCAAGACATGTCGTGTACAGACATAGCAAGCCACCCCACATAAGAACGTAACAATAACGACATTACTCACAAGGATATCACCCACATCCCCTACACACAAGGATATCACCCACATCCCCTACACTCAAGGATATCACCAACATAACCTACACACAAGGATATCACCCACATCCCCTACACACAAGGATATCACCCACATCCCCTACACACAAGGATATCACCCACACAAGGATATCACCCACATCCCCTACACACAAGGATATCACCCACATCCCCTACACTCAAGGATATCACCAACATAACCTACACACAAGGATATCACCCACATCCCCTACACACAAGGATATCACCCACATCCCCTACACACAAGGATATCACCCACACAAGGATATCACCCACATCCCCTACACTCAAGGATATCACCAACATAACCTACACACAAGGATATCACCCACATCCCCTACTCACAAGGATATCACCCACATCCCCTACACACATGACAGACGATGGTAGGCAGCCAATAGAGGCGCCATTGTGCATACGGTGTTACATGTTCTTTCCCTTCTGCTGCTAATCTACCCACTACTAACGCGGGCGGAACTTCCGTTCATAATCCATTAAAAACTTTACATTCTCCACCATTAGCTTTTCCGAAACAAATAACACAACTTGGAGTGGCTTAGTTCACAGACAATATCTGTTCTGTATATATCTGTTCTGCAATAAGCCTATGAAATAGAAAATATACTGGCGACAGATGGTTTTAGAGAACTACAGGAAAAGACTAAACAGCACATCACAACAACAGGGATTCACATATGAGATGTTGATATATCTTATGACAGAAAAATGGTATTCCAGATCACTTTAAATATTCGCAAAGATAGCCTATACGATACAATTACTATAACGGTTTGAAAGTAAATTTAAAATATTTTGAATGTGACAATATATACACCAAAAAAAGAATTCAGAAAAAAGATCAGCGATGCGATGTTCTGAACCAAACATAACTGGTAGGCATAAATATCTATTAATTAAATATAAACACACACACACACACACACACACACACGCGCACGCACACGCACACACCCCCCCCCCCCCCCCCCCAATTATAAGTTCCGATAGGTTAAACAAGACAGTTCTTTTAAATTACTACTACTACTGATTGAATTGACTGGCACCTTACAATCTTTCTAAACGATAGTGTTACATTGTGGAGGCATGGGACTCACATATAGTATGACTGTTAAAATTATATTTACATTACACTTAACACATAATACACTTAAAAATCTCCTACAGACTCTTACAACTAATTAATAATATATGTAAGATTAAATAAAGCTATTTGATAAGCATTAATATCCAATACTGATGAAATAGAAGAGGGTAAAAACTATATCCTATTTATAACCTAAATGAGCTGAACAAGATATGGTTGTTTAAATGACTACTTCTAGACGTGCGGACTGGCCTGGTGGCAGGGCCACTGTAGGTACAGGGAAAGCAATGGACCGGACCGACAACCTCAATGCTCTGGAGGCAGGGAGGAGAAGATGATTCAAGAGACGATGTTGAATCGAAAACACTCAGAACATTACTAGAACATGTTAAAAAAGGTGTCGCCAAACATGAACATTATACAGGTAGCTAAAGAAGAATATTAAACCAACACAGAACTGGTGTTATCAGTCGCCACACGCTGAGGGAGATACTGAAATTAGAATCCAAGCGCTTATCGACTTGTCCGGTATGCGATGCAGATAACCTGTCGAAGTAACTTCTAAACACAGCGAAATACCACCATCTGCTTGTTGCGCCATTATATATCACATATATTTACAGGTTGCGATGTATTTGTGTGTGTTTTTTTTTTCCTTTTGCACCGCGGAGCTCTCTGGTGAATATTTTGTTCTCTTCATGACACACAAGGCTGGCACTCTACTTCTCCTCTTCGTTTTTCTGCTTCTTCTTCTTTTGTCACTGCCTGCTTATGCCGCTAGGTGTCGCAGTTCATCAGAAGATTGGCAGCCGAGCTAGGGCGCGCTCAGTCGCTTGATATGTCATGACGTTATGCAGTCTCAAGGTGTCAATGACTCTTTCAATCCATCTTATTCTCGGTCTTCCCCTGCCTCTTGATGTTTCGAGTTTCAGGTTGTACGCTCCTGCTGGTAATCTGGTAATCTGGTAATCCTAGTTTCAGCATTATAGCAAACGGGTCACCCCATTGTTGCTCCGCTCCTGTGCCAACGAAAAACACTCGTAGCTCACAGTGTCACACCATGCACTCAACTCAGAAGCTGGGTGACGAAACTATATCCTTCCAGTCTACAAATGGAGCAAAAATGCAACGGCCACCGCCTGGCAGAACTGCCACGGCTAAAAAAAAAAAAAAAAAAAGTGGCCGTGCCTAGCGTCCACTGTGACTTGAAGCATTATGTGAGGGGGTTAACAAATGGTCACCCCAGCAGTACCCTCACTATTAGCTGGGAAAGGGACTTAGGACATTACATCCACCAGCAGGCGTCGCCCCTACAACGACCTGACTGCCTTCGTTAACGACTGTTCACCCAACAGCCATGCAGTTCTTTGGCACGAAGGAGACACCTTGAACTTGGGTTTCGGAATGCCGACTTCCTACAAAATGTTATTTTGTGTTCTGTTATCACAATCGACGTCACTGCACATTGGGCATACCCATGCGTGCGCAGTCCTCCGAAGCAGCAGCCACTCCAACGTACTTCTACTAATTGTCCCCATGAGAAGCTGGTTATATTGTCTCCTTTCTCGGCCTCGCAGACGGCAAAGACGTGCTTCACAATGCTTAACTCCCATGTCACGCAATCGTGTTAGTGTCAGGGATTCAATATTATCCACTAGCCCAGTACGTACAGCGTTAACGATATCTGCTCTGTCCATGCTTTTTCCCGCAATCATTAGTGCTGTGCTTGCCAGTTGGTCCGCTCGCATATTTCCCTTTACGCCCGCATGACCCGGTGTGTAGATCCAGGTTACGGAAGTTAAGTGCGATTTCCGAATGCTTTCTATCCATTCAGAGCGCATACTGCCTCCTGCTGCTGGCATCGTTGGCTTTATTCTCATTAGATGGCCAAACCATTTCATTCTAACCTATGCAAATTTTTCAATATCATCGATGGAGTCGATTTCTGCACCCACCACCTCGTCAATGGTTGTCTTAAGGTTTTTCTGTATGTCCTCCTCTCCTCAATCCATTTGTTTCCCTTTCCAGTATTTGTTAGTTAGTTGGTTTATCATTATTGCCCTCTGGACATGTCCATAGGTGCTCAGATCCTCCCCTCAGTATGAACCCCAACGTCCGATGGCTAATAGTACCAGTTCTATGTTGATTAACAAGTCTTCTGGTGTGTCTGGTGTGCGTCTCGTTTTTTGCTATGCCGATCTTAATTGCCAAGTCTGCCATTCTGGCGAGCGATGTGGATTCACTACCCCCAAAGTCCTCTATCCTTCCAGTTTCTCTGAAGGTAATCCGCTGGAATGCTGGGGTCTTGTAACAGAGGAAGATAGTACTCAGATGTGGTAGCTGGTCGTCAGAACCGCAAACGATATGTCAAGGCTTGCCACAGGAATCACCGCTGTCACCAGTCTCATTCAACGTGTATACGGTGATGATCACTGAGCAGCAGTGGAATGGAAAGGGAAGGACATTTTGATTTATCGACGAGGGCGTGATAGACAGGAGATCTCCAACACAATGAACTCAGAACTCGATCGAACTGTCGCCTGGTGTGATGGTTCCAATGCCTATGTCAATCTTTCAAAGGCATCAGTATCATGGTTCTCTTTGAACAATCACATTGTCAAGTCGGACTTACCAGAAGTGAAAATGAGTGATAATGCGTTGATCAGAACCAACGTTATGACGTTTCTCCAGGTGAGGTTTGATCGCAGCTTATGATTCAGGGAACACGTTGACCATGTGATTACAAAAGCACGTAAAGGTCTACCTGCAATGAGGATTATGGCTGCTTCCAATATCGAGCAAAGACTACTAATACTTCCAGTATCTGTTTGACAATTCAATCTCCGCTTGTCTCATACTGTGTTCTATGTATCGTCCTTTCTGTTTGTCTTCAAACTGTGGGTGGCAGCAGCTGTGCAGACATGTCTCTTGTCTCCTAACTGTGACTGGCAGCAGTTGTGCAGACATGTCTCCTGTCTCCTAACTGTGACTGGCAGCAGTTGTGCAGACATGTCTCTTGTCTCATAACTGTGACTGGCAGAAGTTGTGCAGACATGTCTCTTGTCTCATAACTGTGACTGGCCGCAGTTGTGGAGACATGTCTCTTGTCTCATAACTGTGACTGGCAGCAGTTGTGCAGACATGTCTCTTGTCTCCTAAATGTGACTGGCAGCAGCTGTGCAGACATGTCTCCTGTCTCCTAACTGTGACTGGCAGCAGTTGTGCAGACATGTCTCCTGTCTCCTAACTGTGACTGGCAGCAGTTGTGCAGACATGTCTCCTGTCTCCTAACTGTGGGTGGCAGCAGCTGTGCAGACATGTCTCTTGTCTTCTAACTGTGACTGGCAGCAGTTGTGCAGACATGTCTCTTGTCTCCTAACTGTGGGTGGCAGAAGCTGTGCAAACATGTCTCTTGTCTCCTAACTGACTGGCAGCAGTTGTGCAGACATGTCTCCTGTCTCCTAACTGTGACAGGCAGCAGTTGTGCAGACATGTCTCTTGTCTCCTAAAGGTGACTGGCAACAGTTGTGCTGACATGTCTCCTGTCTCATAACTGTCACTGGCGGTGTGCAGACATGTCTCTTGTCTCATAACTGTGACTGGCGGTGTGCAGACATGTCTCTTGTCTCCTAACTGTGACTGGCAGCAGTTGTGCAGACATGTCTCTTGTCTCCTAACTGTGACTGGCAGCAGTTGTGCAGACATGTCTCTTGTCTCCTAACTGTGACTGGCGGTGTGCAGTCATGTCTCTTGTCTCCTAACTGTGACTGGCGGTGTGCAGACTTGTCTCTTGTCTCATAACTGTGACTGGCAGCAGTTGTGCAGACATGTCTCTTGATTTGCTTGCAGTCTCTAGTATTACATTCCTGACTGCGTGTGCACAATAAAACTGCACTCTACCAAACCACTTCAGAACGCAGCCATTGTGACAGCCGCGGATCTGAAACAATATAATGCTTTCTGTGATATTTCTACAGTCGCTGATCGGCTGACGAGGAAGTATAACAGGTACTGACCGCCATTTGATCATATTTATAGAATAAAAAAAAAAAAGTAAAGTTCCCTTTTCACGCCTTTCGGCGCATCGGGCATATGGACAGAGCGTCCCATATTTTTACAGACCATCAGCACTCTGTGGGTAATGTGGCATTACGCCGGCTGTCTTTACTTTCCCAGGACAGCCCATCCTGGTACCCATTTTAGGCTGGGTCGACCTGCGACGTCCCATACCACGACAAAAATCCACGCAGCCTGCAGTGGGTTTCGATCGCGGTATGCTGGCTTACGAGTCGGACTCGCAACGCCTTAGCCAATATTTATAGAATACAGTAGATAAATTATATCTAGGCGATAAAGGTAAGGCCATAGAACTAAATGTAGAGTTAATACTGAAGGATTTTTTTCAATCACTGCGTCACTAGTGAGATCAGTTTCCGTCTCGTTTACAGGACCCCATTTTATGGACACAACACACCCACCACCAGCCATTATCATGCATGTCGTATGACAGGACTTATTCAGGTGTTACTGAAATCGGATGTGGTGAGCCCATAGGCGCAGATATCGCAGTCTATCTGTAAAGCACAATACAATATGCCAGGCCTTCATTTTGTTTTAATATGAACACAGAAGCTGATAAGTTGTCCACCTGGAGGACATTTTGACGAACGCCTTCTCCTAATCCTGCTCATACTGCTAGTTCTTCATCACTGTTTTATTCTTTTTTTTTTTCTTCTTCCTCTTCTATTCTTTTTCTTCTAATTCATATTCTCTCCTCCACCTCTTCTTCATCAAGGATTCCTTTTCTTTAGAAAATTAGAGAGAGGCAGAGATATCAACTGAAAGAGAGCACATGAAGTATGAAAGAGACATCAATTGAAAGAGAGGTACATAGAGAGTGACAGAAACAGAGACATATACACACAAACAGAACAAGGGAACAACAGAGAGAGACAGAGAGAGAGAGAGAGAGAGAGAGAGAGATACACACAAACAGAACAAAAGAACAGCAGAGAGAGAGAGAGAGAGAGACATACACACAAACAGAACAAGGGAACAGCAGAGAGAGAGAGACATACACACAAACAGAACAAGGGAACA
>CAJHNH020003487.1:0-5000 GCA_905116865.2 Candidula unifasciata | reverse complement strand
ATTTTGCGATCCATTACTAGATGGACAGCTACGGCTACAGTCATCCAGTGTTCACGGACAAGCTCTTTAATGTCATTTATTTATTTTCTCCTAAAATGAACAAACCATTTGATCTTCTGTTTCTCAATGAATTTTCTGCAAGGTGTTGATCCCAGTCTGTCTGATAATATCATTTCTAACTTTGTCTTGGATGGCTAAGTTGCTGGCTTTTCTCAAGCATATCATTTCTCAGGTGTTAATTTTACGTAGATGGGTCTTTAATAAATCCATGTCTGGCACTGGTAGCACAGTGTTGGTACGAATATGTTGCTCATATACTGCATCATATCGTATGTTGATCTCGCTTTTTAGAACACTGTAGATCCTCGCCCAACTACACCCGGAGCAGACATGGCGCTGGTAGTGACCCTCTGGCGGAAAGTACCTGCGAGTGATGACCCCTGGCTATCTCTACCATCCACCCTGTCCAGGAAGGACTCAACTGAGCAGCGGTCAAGCACCAGATCTACCACCCGGCGCTGCCAACCTACCGGACCATGGAGAGGGATGACGTCAGTCTCTGTGTCTTCATGTTCATCCTTAATGAGTATATATATACGTCAGGGGCGGCTTCATGTTTATCCTTAATGAGTATATACACGTCAGGGGCGGCTACATGTTCATCCTTAATGAGTATATGTACACGTCAGGGGCGGCTACATGTTCATCCTTAATGAGTATATGTACACGTCAGGGGCGGTTACATGTCCATCCTTAATGATTATATACACGTTAGGGGCGGCTACATGTTCATCCTTAATGAGTATATGTACACGTCAGGGGCGGCTACATGTTCATCCTTAATGAGTATATACACGTTAGGGGCGGCTACATGTCCATCCTTAATGAGTATATACACGTCAGAAGCGGCTACATGTTCATCCTTAATGAGTATATGTACACGTCAGGGGCGGTTACATGTCCATCCTTAATGATTATATACACGTCAGGGACGGTTACATGTCCATCCTTAATGAGTATATACACGTCAGGGATGGTTTCATGTCCATCCTTAATGAGTATATACACGTCAGGGATGGTTACATGTCCATCCTTAATGAGTATATACACGTCAGGGATGGTTACATGTCCATCCTTAATGAGTATATACACGTCAGGGGCGGCTACATGTTTATCCTTAATGAGTATATACACGTTAGGGGCGGCTACATGTTCATCCTTAATGAGTATATACACGTCAGGGATGGTTACATGTTCCATCCTTAATGAGTATATACACGTCAGGGGCGGCTACATGTTCATCCTTAATGAGTATATACACGTCAGGGATGGTTACATGTCCATTCTTAATGAGTGTATACACGTCAGGGATGGTTACATGTCCATTCTTAATGAGTGTATACACGTCAGGGATGGTTACATGTCCATTCTTAATGAGTATATACACGTCAGGGATGGTTACATGTCCATTCTTAATGAGTATATATACACGTCAGGGATGGTTACCCATGTCCATTCTTAATGAGTGTATACACGTCAGGGATGGTTACATGTCCATCCTTAATGAGTATATACACGTCAGGGATGGTTACATGTCCATCATTAATGAGTATATAGGCGCCACATGTTCACCCTTAATGAGTACATATATACATCAGAGGCGACTACATACAGAACACATTGGGGCGGGGGGAGAGATGGATGATGTTAGGCCCTATTTACATTTTCTAGGAAAGGAGAGGGTAGCATCAAGAGGGGTAAGTCTTGTTTAAGTGCGTACTACGGCCAGCACCAACTTGCAATCTTCTTCTGCCAGAGGTCTCGGTGCGTGTGTGCTGGTATTTAATAAATATATTATAGTTTGTCCTATAAGATCTGGGGTTCAGAGCCAGGTTGTCCTATAAGGTCTGGGGTTCAGAGCCAGGTTGTCCTGTAAGGTCTGGGGTTCAGAGCCAGGTTGTCCTATAAGGTCTGGGGTTCAGAGCCAGGTTGTCCTGTAAGGTCTGGGGTTCAGAGCCAGGTTGTCCTGTAAGGTCTGGGGTTCAGAGCCAGGTTGTCCTATAAGGTCTGGGGTTCAGAGCCAGGTTGTCCTGTAAGGTCCGGGGTTCAGAGCCAGGTGACTGTTTCAACTGATCAGGACTGCCAGTTTGACCTCACCTAAAAGACATGTAATGCAATCATTATATAATGGGAAGTAAAGGCGGCCAGTGTGATAAACACTTATCGAGTACCGGTGTGGAATTAGGAATTAGGTGTGAATCCTGAAAGAAGGGACGGATGAGAGGAACTGAACGACGTGTGTATAATCAATGTGCTACACCTTTGTCAGTTGCTGACGGGAGATGGATCATCTATGGGTATGCCTAGTGACCTGTGATGTCAATTCTTAAATCAGCAATCAGTAATTTGTTAAGCCGGTTTCCTGAGAATAATGGCCTTGTGTTTGTCTCAAAAAGCATTTGTTTACTGCCAGGTGTGTAGCTGGGACTAATGTCCTGGTCAACTGAATGAATGTCTGGGTACTGCCAGGTGTGTAGCTGGGACTAATGTGCTGGTCAACTGAATGAATGTCTGGGTACTGCAAAGTGTGTAGCTGGGACTAATGTCCTGGTCAACTGAATGAATGTCTGGGTACTGCCAGGTGTGTAGCTGGGACTAATGTCCTGGTCAACTGAATGAATGTCTGGGTACTGCCAAGTGTGTAGCTGGGACTAATGTCCTGGTCAACTGAATGAATGTATGGGTACTGCCAGGTGTGGCACAGCCACCAAGATATCTCGCGAAGTGGCCGCTCAAGCCGCTTATGTCTCGTTTAAATGTGCATTAATAATATAAACCAATATTTTTATTATTACGCTTTGAATGTCAACAAACTATAGTCGTATATTCGAAAAAATTTACAAACTAAACATACACAAAGAAATAAACAGTACGTCTATACCTAGTTAGGGCCAGCACTTGGCCACTTGCAAACTTTCTAGGAGGTTGGGGATCAAGCCCCACATAATTATTGGGGGTTGGGGAGGGGGACAGGGCACAGACCCCTACAAAAACTGGCGAAAAGGAAATGGGATGAGGTTGGGGGGAGGGGGCCTCAAAATGCCTGAGGAACCAAGACTCGGTTTCAGTGCATCAAATTATCTAGTCCAGCTACCGCCACTTCAATACGTTTCTGCATGCTCGTAGTTCAGAGTTCAGGGGCACCTCGACCTGTGAACTTCATTCGTACCTCACTGTGGTTGGTCTATCTAGAGTTCGTATCTCTAAAGTTGGTATCTCTAAAGTTGGTGTTTCTAAGGTTGGTGTCTCTAAAGTTGGTGTCGCTAAAGTTGGTATCGCTAAAGTTGGTGTCTCTAAAGTTGGTGTCTCTAAAGTTGGTGTCTCTAAAGTTGGTGTCTCTAAAGTTGGTGTCTCTAAAGTTGGTGTCTCTAAAGTTGGTGTCTCTAAAGTTGGTGTGTCCAAAGTTCGTGTCTCCAAAGTTTGTGTCTCCAACCCCAGTTGTCCATTACGTTGTGGTTTCTCTAGGCAAATTACATCCAGTAGTTTGCCACTGCCCCTGGACGGTCGGCTTTCTTGATACCACAGTGTCGAAACCAACGCAAGGCGCATTGCCCGCAGCTGGGATCGAACCTGGCATCCCGGCATTACGAAGCGAAGCGTTCGCATCGACTTAGTTGTCCATTACATTTGAGAGAAACTCAATTAATCCGTTCTCTAATTTATTTATCATAAATTATGCAAATGAACCACTCTCATCTAATCCTGTGCAAGCTTCAAACTCTTTGTGGCACAGTCGTGCCTATACATCCCCCAAGAAATAGATGTGCCTAAGTCGGCCAAGTTGAATGAATATAGTTCGTAGCTCTCTTTCAATCGTACTCACGAACAAGGCCAGTGATGGAATCCAAGTTACACAAAAGCCTGTGTTTTTATTTACAATATTCTCGTCACATCAGACTCATAAATTCAATAAGCAAGAGTCTATGAAAAACACCCATTATTACTGGCTATTCGTAGCCTCTACACGAGGTACCTTCAACCACTGTTATGGGATAAACTCCAAGTATAACATATACATTCCTAAAACGAACAGGTAAGCCAAAAACTTTAGGTTTCTCCTAACGGGTCCTTTCCAGCGGTTCAGCCCCTAAACCGTCCCATTCAAGCGGTCTTTGGGGTCCTAAACTCACTGTGTTAGCTTCAAACTCCAAGTTTCAACATTAGTACCTCCTAACGAAGTTACAGCACTAGTTTTCTAAAATGGTCTCTCAAGCAGTCCGGTCCTAACTGTCTTCTCAGCTGGTTACGGGTGATAACCAATGGTTCTAGCTCAACTCCAAGTTTAAAATATTACCTTCTAACGGAAGTACAGCAATAGTTTCTCAACTGGTCTCTCCAAGCAGTCAAGCCCTAAACTGTCTGTCGCCAACAGGTTCCGTCCGGTAACTCAATGTTCTAGCGAAACTCCAAGTTTAACACTATACCATTCTAACGAAGTACAGCACTAGTATCCCTAAACTGGTCTCTCAAGCAGTTCCGGTCCTAACGTCTTCTCCAGCGGTGCCGTGGCTATCTCACTTCTCAAGCCCTGGCCTATGACTTTATCCCCTCGTTTTCCCGCTCTTCCTGGCCCGTTACCTTCGTAATATCACTCCCGGTCACCTGTCCCTGGTGGTCACGTCCCTGATGAAACGCTATCTCTTCAGCTGTTCAACACGCTCACGGGCACTCGTCGAAATTTTTTTTCATCCCTCCAATGTCAGTATGCATCGGCGGTGTTGTATGAATAGACTAGCTAGGCACATGTGCTTTCTAATCACCCATTTCTAGTCATTTCAAACAGTGCTGGTATTAGTACGCCAGCTGCCTGGTGGTTTTCCTGTGAAATGTATGCGTTGTTCATTTAAAACCCCTTTCGGCCTATATTTTCATTACCATCTTCAACGATATCTTTGCTAATGATAAGTGGATAGGAAGTTTGTGATAACAAAACTGTAAAA